>NW_022046356.1:0-16906 GCF_001654015.2 Drosophila navojoa | reverse complement strand
TAGATCTTATAAAATAGTTGCAGAATAATCGAAGTTAAAAAAGTAAAAAAAAAAAAAATAAAAATAAAAATATTTAAGTATATTATAGTATAGGATATATATAGTATAGAAAATTTCAAAAACAAGAGCGCTCCTTGAATTTGGATTTGCAAAAGCGATCTGGCAGCCCCTTATATCTACAGTCTAGTCCCTAAAAGCCACCAAAAGTCAAAGTCTGGTGTTTTATACCTGCAAAACTTTTAAGCGTTTCTAATTTATCGTACAAAATATTATCAAACGACATGTACATATACTTTTCTTCAAGTCTACCGCACTGTCGCCATAGCTACCACTAATAGAGCGTTCATTATTTGCATCGGCATGATGCTGCATACATTAACTTAGCTACAAAGCGGCGCTATTTGTGTGCCCCTAAGTAGCTCATTCATTTAGTTAATATTCTAATATAAATTTCAACACTCTCCATCAAAAGTGCAGCACTCGAAGGGCGGGAGCCGCTTAAGGAGACGGCTGGAATACCGTCAGGAACTGCCGCCAGCTATGCAAACAGTTTGGGCCAACTTAGTCGGCTGCCGGCCAGGACTAAGAACAGAAGCCCCCCACACACAGCAGACACTCGGGCAGAGACAAGCGTCTGTTTGAAGGACATGAAATGAAACTCATTTGCTTCATTGGGCCCGGTGTGCAGGCTGGCTAAGTGGGCTGGCAAATGCCACAGTTGGTTTTTACCCAGGCCTGGCTGACTGCCTGGCCTGCTTGGCAGTTGTGCAGCGTGACACGCAAATTGCCAGGATACACACAGACAACCACATACACCTACACACACACACACACACCCAGCTAGACAATGCAGCGTGTTTAACTTCGCCTACGACAAGTCAAGTGGGAGCACAATGGACTCCGACAGCCCAGACACTCATTTGCTGGCTGGCGTAGTAGCTGCCGTTAGCTGGGCCAGTATGACCATGACTAATTTGTTAGCAATTATGTTGGATTGACGTTGCCGGACTGGGCCACATTACCATAATTGTTGGTTTGAGCGACCGCCCACAGGTGTGACTTTCATGAACTTACATTACTCATGACTGCCGCACAACAGCCCTTCAGGTGTTTGGGGCAAAAAGGCGTAGAGCTAACATTGATTTTGCGAAATAATTCTTTAATTAATAGTTTTGGCTTGCTGGTTGCATATAGTAAGTATTATGCTATAGACGGTAGTCAGATGGTAAAAGTATCCCCAAGATACAAAAGTGAAATTATCAACGAATTCTGTACTGCGTAAAATTAAATGAGATGCAAATGAGTCTTTGCAAGCACACCATACTAACTATATCTGAAATAATAGATTGATTTAATATAAGATACAACAAAAGAAGTACCACAAAATACTACAGTATCTGTAAGTAATATAAAATTCGGAATAAGATATAAAAGTATCTTCAACTTGTAGAAGTATCACACGATGCTAAAACATCATCGAGATAGTAAGATACAAAAGCATGTATGTAGCAAGATACTAAATTACCGGTACAATGTAAGAGTGTGTAAAAGTGTGAATACGATATAAAAGTATCTTCAACAAGTAGAATTAACACATACAAATATAATATCTGTGAGATAGTATGTTAACTCTGCTTGAGATATAATTAAAAAAGATACAAAAATATCTTCAATATGTAGAGAAAACATATATAATATTTCAACTTTGCTTAAGATACAATTGAATAAGATACAATAGTACTGCCGCAGCTGTAAAATATAAAAGTTCTTATAAGATACAAAAGTATCTTCAACAAGTATAAGTATTACATAAAACTAAAGTATCTATGAAATAGTAAGTCAACTCTGTTTGAGATACAAAAGTATCGTTAGCAATTTAAAGTATCACAAGATACTAAAGTATCTATACAATATTATATTATTTATACAATATTACATTACAATATTATTCATTGTAGCTATTTGAGAGCATTTCATAGTCAACTTACGCTCAACGCCTAAACTTGTTAACCTTAGTTTCAACTACTTAATGACTTAAACAACTAACTACAATGCAAAGTCTCGCATAAAGTTTCCACTCTAAAAGTCAGTCAAATGCAAAACCGCAGCTTGTTTTTGGGGGCGTCTCAGGTTCAGGCAGCGAGCCCGAATGGCAACACCGAATGGCATAGGATGTGGAGATGGGGCAGGAACTGAAAATGGGGAGACAGACCGCAGCTCTGCATGTTTAACAATTTGCACTTAATTGTTTAGCTCGACAACAGCAACAACAACAACAACAACAATTACGAGACAACTGACAACAGCAGCAACAAGAACAACCATTATGCAAGTATAACACATTTACAAGCGTATTGTAATTAATTTATGTGAAGTGTTTGGGTAACTGCTTTAAGTGAGCCACTAAATAGTTGCCTTTTCGTTTTTGACTACGACTGCTGCCGCGGCACTTGACCATTTGATACGCCCACTTAATTGTGTGGTCATCGAGGAGCCACTGGGCGTGGTCTGCGGTTGGCAATTAGTGCAGGTGAGCGAGCGAAGCTGTGGCGATTTTTAGATAGTAAATAGATATGAATGAATGGTAAGCGAATTAACAGGAAACTAGTACTTTTCACATTTTTTTAGACGCAAAATGTCCCTAATGAATATTTACTAGAGAATTAAGTTTCAAAATATCTTTAATGGAAAAAACTTGTTTAAAATGCATTCTTTGAGGATATAGAAATCAATCAATATTGCATATCTTGCAGGTATCACTAATAATAGTATCTATCAAATAACAAATACAATTTTTAAGATACAAAACAGAAAGTATCTTTAGATAGGAGAGTATCTTCAATAATATATATAAGACTCAAAACAATATCATAAAAATACACAAGAATGTGCAGATCTATTATTAAGTTGAAAAACACCAGAAATAGGAAGATCTAAAACTGTCTGAAATACAATATTTACTGAATACAGAAAAATGCAAAAGATACAAAAGTATCTTATAGAATATATATATAGCTGAGCATTTGTTTTCATAGCTTATATCATGGAAAGCTCAAAAATCTAGAAGTGTGATACGTAACTCGGGCAATTAGGTCAAGATGTATCGTGTATGGCTACAGTAATTAAGTATTTATTGGATTTGACGAAAATGTCATTTGAAATTTAAATCAGTTTTGCGAAAAAACAATAATATATTATATAAAAAGAAACGTTCATGTAGGACGATAACTTATACTTTATGACTAAATTGAAAGAGAATCATGGACATGGACCGGCTCATAAACCAACCAACCCAATTTTTCAAATGATTTCGGGCGGTTGCTCGAGTATTGTGGATGCGATGCTGATGCAGCCATTGGATGTGATCACGACTCGACTGCAATTGCAGAGTGAGGTGGTCAAAGGCGGTGATCACTATAAGGGCATGTTGGATGCCTTCAAGACAATGTATCGCGAGGAAGGTATCACATCATTCTGGAGAGGTCTAGTGCCCGTTTTACTGGTCGATACACCAAGGCGAACTATTAAGTTTCTGGTCTTTGAGCAGTCCAAGCCATATTTCATGTTTGGTGAGAAGCATCCGACCCCCTTGACTTATTTTTTAGCTGGCGGATCGGGGGGCATGGTGGAAGCCATTATACAAAATCCTTTTGAAGTAGTCAAGGTTACACAGCAGGCTAGCCACGAGTCAGTTCACACGATGCAGGTGGCAAAGACCATAATTCAAAATGAAGGCTTCGGCTTTCGAGGACTATACAAGGGCATGTCGACGACGGTGACTCGAAATTTTATTTTTAATGCCATATACTTCGGATTCTACTGGACTGTTCGAGATGCAACACCCACCTATAAAAATCCTTTTTACGACTTTTTACGCACTGTCGCAATCGCCTGTGCAGCCAGCTTATTTGGCTGTGTGGCAAGTCTGCCTCTAGACGCGGTAAAGACGAGAATACAGGGCCCACAGCCGGTGCCGGGTAAAGTCAAATATAGGAGCACGCTCCAGACGCTTTATACAATATCCAAAGAAGAGGGCTGGACAACATTATACAAGGGCCTGCTGCCGGTGGTAATACGAATGGTGCCTGGCGGAGCTATTTTGCTTATAGGCTACGAGTTCATCAACAAGCTGTTAGTGCTAAAGTTCGGCCAATAAACATCAATTAAATTCAACAAAATGTGAAATCGATCTAATTAGGAAGGAGAGAGCGTGCACCTAGCAAAGATATGCATTAAAAGAAACACATCCAAATCGTAATACATAACAAAGCAAAAAATTGGTGTGTTCTTTTCTCAGAACCCTCTACAATATTTAATGTTTCCATATGTTGTGGTATTCAAGCTACTTAAAAATTAAAGTGTTATAACTGATGTTGATCGATACGATGCAACGCAAAAATTATGGGAGTAATTTATAATGAATAAATTATGGTATGGTACAGAGAAAATAAAAAAAGTTATCATCCCTTGATGATGCATGGAATATGCATTGAAATATAGTTGATTTTTTATGGGTCTATTAATTTAATTCTCGCTGGATATAACTAAAATTTCTAGTTATTTGAAATTTAAATCAGTTCTGGATAATTGTAAAAATTTTTATGTAATTTACAAAATTAAACCCTCTAAGTAGGAGGTTCACATATATTTTATGACTGAATTGAAAGAGAAGTATGGACGAGACCCGAATTATAAGCCACAAAATCCAATTTTTCAACTCATTGCGGGCGGTTGCTCGAGCATTGTGGACGTGCTGCTAATGCAGCCATTGGACGTGATCACGACTCGATTGCAATTGCAGAACGATACGATCACAGGGCCCGATCACTATGCTGGCATGTCCGATGCGTTTAGAAAGATATATCGCAAGGAAGGTTTGACCGCATTCTGGCGAGGCTTGGTACCCGTTTTAGTGATTGACACTCCCAAGCGATCGATTAAATTTCTGGTCTTCGATCAATCCAAGCCGCTTTTTATGTTTGGAGCTCCATGGCCTAGCCCGCCGACTTATGCATTTGCTGGTGGATTGGGGGGCATTGTGGAGGCACTGATTCAAAATCCTTTTGAGATAATTAAGATTACACAGCAGGCAAGCCGGGAGAAGCTACCATCGATACAAGTGGCACAGAAAATAATTCAAAATCAGGGCTATGGCCGTCACGGACTGTACAGGGGCATGCCAACGATGGTGGCGCGAAATTTTGTCTTCAATGTCATTTATTTCGGGTCCTATTGGTCGGTTCGAGATGCAACGCCCACATGCCAACGTCCGTTAACTGAGTTTCTGCGAAATTTTTCAATTGCTTGTGCAGCCAGTTTAGTGAGCTGCGTGGCAAGTCTTCCACTAGATATTGTAAAGACGAGGATACAGGGTCCACAGCCGGTGCCGGGTAAAGTCAAGTATAGCGGTACACTCAGCACAGTTTTACAGATATGCAGAGAAGAGGGCTGGAAGGCACTGTATAAGGGCCTGCTCCCGGTGACGATACGAATGGTGCCTGGCGGGGCTATTTTGCTTATAGGCTATGAGTATATCATCAAGTTTTTGGTGTCAAAGTATAATAAATAAAATCTGACTTTTTTTTTATTTTCCAAACTAAATTTTATGGATTGATAAACTTTAAGAAGTCGGCAGCATCCGACTAATAGATTCCCAGCAAGGAAATTAGGGAGTGATGCAACGTCTGCCACGCCTACATACTTTTGATAAAACTATATATTTTCAATAGAGTACAGATATTCTAATTTTAAATATATCAAAATATTCATAATAAAATATATTATTTCCCACATTACAAGAACTAGAGTCTTCAAATATTAATTGTTAATTTAAATGAATTTTATACAATTTCGTGTTGTTTATATTTTGTATATCGACCCTTAATAGACCCCCTTTTGGAAATAGTCGAGACGTGTGCTTTGCTAAACACTGAGAGGGCTCAGGAGATCTAGAGCTGTCTCAAATGGAGCTCTCAGATTTGTTTTTAACATATAATTAAACATGCTTAAATATAATAATTGCCCATGAAGTCAAATAATATTAAAGCTAAGCTAATTGCTGACAGATTTCCATATTTGGCTGTCCCATATATGTATGTAACTGCTATCACATCAGCTAAATGAGCAGCAACATTCGAATGATTGACTAATAGAGCTGCAGAATGAGCAAATTAAGCAAACAACGAACTAAATGCACAATTGATGCTGGGGACAATTAAACAAGTTGGGCAACAAATCGAATCGTCCTCAAACGACAATAACGAAACAACAATATATCAAACAATAAATGTGTTTTGGCTTTTCTGGGCAACGAAAATGTCTCCAGGGTCAATTTCGGATGCATACGAATTGCCGCACACACAGGGAAAGAGAGAGAAGGAGGTGGGAGAGAGAGAGAGCTCGAAATATACATAGATTAGTATAATTACGAGTACAGCCATGCAGCAGTGGAATGATGTCAATGTTGGCTCTAAGGCATTTCACTGCATTCATGGATTGCAGATAGAAGGAGATAGATGCACACCCAGTTGGAGCAAGAGTGATAGAGAGAGCGAGAGAGAGAGGGAGAGAGGGAGAGAGAGACAGTTTGGGTGAGTGTTTGGCATTAACAACATGATGCTGGTTACATTTTGGCATATGGCAAATTCAGCTTTTGATTTCATTTCATTACCCATTGCAATTTCAACTATGAATAATTGAATATGTGTATTGCATACTTTAAGGCAATTGCAATTGAATCGTTTGGCCTTGTTGTTGTTGTTGTTGTTGTTGTTGTCGTGCGTTTGGCTAATTCAGCTGGAATATGCTTATTACGCATTAAAACTAATTAAGCATGAACATAACTGCTGACACCCGCCTCCGATTGCCTCGCTTCAAGCCAATTGACAAAAGTTTGCAAATATCGTTGTTAACCTTTGATTAATGTCAGTTTTAAATTATCAAACATTCAGCATTTGCCCCGCTATTAGCTGGTAATACACATAGCTTGAATATATGCATAAGATGGAACATAAAAAAATATAAATAAAGTTAACTAATTATATCGCTATATATAGGATATTATTATTATTATTATTTTTTTTTTTTGTATAAAGTTATCTAAGTATATCGCTATATATACGATATTATTATTTTTTACAATTTTTATATTTATTTTTATATTATTTATTTATTAGACGTTCACATTTACCAAATTGAAAACATTTCTACATTATTCCAGTAGCTCTTAAGACTATCGACAACAATCATCGATTGCCCAAAAGCCTCATAATAAATATTTGATTAGCTTAAACAGCATAAATCAGATTCGCATGATCTCTCAAATTATGATTTTTATAATTTTATAATTTTTTTAAGTCGAACCATTCACAAGCTTCGGCTATAATCAATGCAAAGAGTACTTAAGCCATTAAAAAAAAGAAACATAATTAAATCATTGGCATTATAATTTGAATGCGCTAAATAAAGCCATTAGGCCGTTCGGTTGTATTAAAATTTATCCAGCTATCACTTGAATTGCTTTTGAATCAATTAAGCCTCGCAAATGCCACACATAATTCCAATAAAAGTGCACAATTCGAACGGGAAACACACTTCAAACCTAACAATGGGCAAACGCTCAATCAACATTGGTGCAATCGCTAAAAGAAAACCGGAAAAAAATTTGGGCATTTTGATAAATTCAGCATAAATAAATTGAGTTAACAGAAATGAAAAGCGGCCAATGGAAACCTAATTGTTGTCGCATTTCGCTTTATCTCTATCTGTATATCAATTGGGCTCCTTTAACTGCCTCGACGCTGTTGTCCAGTCAATAAAATATGAATTATTTGAAATATTTTGGTGCACAAATAAATTGAATGCCAACACTCAGCATCAAAGCGAGTAAAATAGTAAAGAATAAAAATAAAACTACAAAAAGTGAGATATATATATATATATATACATATATTTCGTATTTTTCTTTTATTTTTTTGGCCTGGTCACAAATTTTTTATCAGCACATAGCACAAATTTCGTATACGTCATGTGATTGTAGTTGAATGCCTGTTTCTGTTATTCTTGTTATTGTTGTTGTTGCGGTTGTCTAAATAAATTTTTTATTGACCATGGTTAACGCTTCAGTGAGCAATAAACGTGCGCGAGGCAGTCGAGGCGGGGAAGAAGAAGAATTTTCAGTTCACACCAAGTGTGAAAAGCACAAAAACCACAGAGAAAAATTTGCTGGGCGCCAACTGCTGTGGCCAGTGTTGGCCAACGCCTCGAGGCATGCCACAAGTTATTTGGCTTACACACACACACACTCACTCACGCACGCACTGCCCACTCAAGTGTATGTCAGTATGTGTGCGTGTGCGAAATAAAATGCTCGAAGTACACTAGTTATACATTTTTAGGGCGTCAATGTGATTATGTTAGTGGAAGAGCCAAGGGGGGCCGCATAGACTAATCCGAAGCTGAAACTGAAAATGAGATGAGATATATCTGTATACATGGGCGAAGGAAAGAAAGACAGAGAGGGCGTGGCGGAGAGTGAGAGTGCGACAGAGAGAGAGAGAGAGAGAGAGAGAGAGAGAGAGAGAGAGAAAGAGAAAGAGCCTGAGCCTTTTTGCTATTAACATTTTAACATATTTATTGTTAAATCGCTTTAAATTAAAATCAACAAATATTTTGTGAAATATAAAATTTCAACTATGTTAAATAATTCATGGATATATGTATAATATTGAGATATTTTTAAAACATTTTATTTTTATTTTTAAAGACATTTTATTATACATTCTAAAATTATTTGCTTATAATTTCTAATATTTATATTTTTATGCTAACCAAATTATTGAAGAGCAAACTATAATAAATTCATAAATTGTAGCTTGCTCTCAAGCCGACAAAAAAAAACTAAAAAGAACAAAATTAATCATTGATATATATTTGAAAACAAAGTTAAATTTTTAAATATTCGTTCTACTGAAACGATTTTGCCAAATTTTTTTCGGAGGCATTCGAATTTCCTAGCATAACTGATTTATGTTGTATTGAAAATTCACAACACGTTTCAGGTTTCCCAGTCGAATTTTTGTGACTTTGGCATTATTATTTGTATTCTTTTAATGGTCGTTGGCCCTGAGAGTTTAAAGCCGCAGCGTAAAGTGCGGCGAAAATGAAATGAAATTAATATGAAGTTTGACTTAACGCCTCATAAATCATTGTCCAATTTTCATGTCGCATGCCCTGCAGCAAGCAGCAGCAGCAGCGGCAGAGGCGCCAGCACCATCAGCAGCAGGAAGAACAGGGACAATCTTGTGCTGGCGCTGTCCTGGCTGCCTGTAACACAAACACACTTAAAATGATTGAAATATATGTATGGCAGCTCTATATGCGTAACATGCTGCTACATTGCAGTGAAATGTATGTATGTACATATATATGTAAGTATGTACATATATAAAGACAAGCTTCATATTGGCCAAGAGCGAAGACAGGAACAGGACCGAAGACTGAAGACTTCCTCATTACACGCTTGTCACGTGCACATTTAACGATTCGCTGCACACACACACACACACACACTCACACAGACATTCACTGTGACATAATTACATACACACACACAGAGACACCAACACCCGTGCATGACAGTCATTCATATTAATATTGTCGGTCAAGAAAAAAAAACCTTACATAGACAGTGCTAAAAAAAAAATACTCAGCCAGACATGCATACAAATTTCAGTTTAAAGTAGAAGAGATCTTGGCTCACAGCTATAAGGATATACTTTCACACGAATCTCAACTAAACTGAAATAATTTTCTTAAAACTTTTATAAACATTTATAGATTTTTGCAAGTTTTTCAACTTAAATTCACAAAGTTCTCCTGCCATTGCAGTTGTATTTTCAATTTGATTTGCAAATTATGCACAAGAGTCTCCTTCTCTCTCTCTCTCTCTCTCTCTCTCTGTGTTTCCATCTGTCACTTTCTCTGTCTGTATTAAAGTCTGCCAGCTTAGGTGCAAAAAATGCAAATTTAAGCCTTACAAAAATTTTATAGCAATTTATTTTAAAGCTAAAAACATACAAAAGGCCACAGATTGTAAAAGATAAAAACATTTTGTTTAATTTCACATTATTTTTTTAAATTCGAAGCCTTTTATAGCATTACTTGATATGCTTGTGAATTTGAACAATAAATGCTGAACGTTTTTTTTTTTTATATTATTACAGAAACAGAAAAAATGAAATGAAAATTGAAAGCTATTAAAAATAGCATATGAAAATATTAAAAATTATATATATAGAATATATATATTATAATTGAATATAAAATATACATATAAAGTATAAGAACTAAAAAACTTTAATATTTTTTTATTTATTGGCTAGATTCAATAAGATTACATTGACGTTTAATAAATTAAGTAAACAAAAACATATTTATATAAAATAAACTGATTTACAGCTGTCTCTACCAGCTTTTCAGTCGTTTAAATGAAAACATTGAATTTCAATTTGAAGCTTAAATTAAATAAAGCTGAACGTCCAAGTTCATATGCAGTAGAAAGGCATTAAGCCGGCACTGGACCGCTGACCATATATGCACCACATGACGTCCCATTACACAGCCTCACATACCACGCACACCAAACATACCCACACACACACACGCACACTAACATCTTGATACAGATAATTAAACATGCTGCGCACGTGCAGCGGCTGCTTTCAACATTTTATGCTCTGATATTCAAGCAAGCAAAAAAAAAAAAGCAAATAAAATGCATGGGGGCGTGTTTATATGTCTGGTCTCTGCCTCATGGTCTGGGCCACAAACACAAATTGGACCGCAAGTAGTGCGCAAACTACGAAAACTAACTTTATGGCCAAATTCCTACAGCCACATGGGGACAAGAGCCAAGAGCTCGTTATGCGTCTGCTGGTGATTTTTATATATTAATTAAAACGAATTTCACGTGTTAATGAAATAAAATGTAGCAAATGTAGCCCAACGTGCAGACCAAACTATGAAAATATATACATATATATCTCCACCTAAATATATATATAATATTAGCAATGCACAAATCGCTCTAGCTATAAAATTCTTAAGCAATTTCATATCATTAGACTCGTTTCTAAAATCGTTTTTAATACTCCAAAGAATGCTGTGAGCACGCTGCATGGATGTGTTGTTGCAGCAACAGCAGTTGCCTTGAAACTGCGTGCGTTGCCAGCTGCTCGGCGACTTTTCGGTTGCAGAGGTTGGGCAACAACATGTTGTGTATACGCCATGTTGCATCGAACCAGGGCCGTTGTTGTGGCATGTTAATGCTAACAGCTGTTAGAGCATATCCTATTCAGCAGAATGTTAATTCATAACAGCTGAGCTATCCGTGAGGTATATATTGTTAGTGATCATATGAGAGGTAATAATCTATTATTTTGCCTCTATTGGCAATATAATTTTATCGAAAAATAAGTTGCGCTTAATTGAAGCCGTAATGGAAAGTAAAGTGTAAAATTGATTGACGATTATCAGTATAAAAATATATATAATTTATATACTGCTCTAAAAACAGTTTTTATTTATTTTAAAAATATATTAAAAATGTAAAATATATTTTTTTTTATAAAAATTTAGTTTGACGAACAAATATTATTGAGATTCAATACATTTCAGCTAAAACGTATTTATTATAAGAAAATTAAATAATACAAAAAGCTGTACAGTATTAATTACTTGCTAAGAAAATTCAATAAATTTCAATGAAAATGTATTATTATTATTATATTTATTTAGACATGTGCAAACTACAAATTCAAAATTCGAAAAATATATAAAAATTGAGAAAAAATATTATTTCATCTCCAACACTCAATGTATAAAATTTACCTCGATTAAATTTGACACGAATAAAAACGGATTTTTAAATTGTTGCTCTTTTGCCAATGACTGTGTAACAGTAACGAAATAGTTGACTATTTGATGCACGCTTGCCCAGAGATAAATATTTACCTCGCCCATAAATCTATAAAATTTAATTTTAAGCAAATAAATCAAAGTCAACAAACACACACACGCACATACAAATTCGGCAACGCATAAAATAATAATGTTGTGTGGCATTTAGTGTGCAACATTTAAGCTTCAATGTTTACACTTGACAAATAGACAAAGATTTCTTCCATAATTTACGAGACAACTGCAAATACCAAAAGCTGGCGTTGAAAGTGAAAATTGTAGAGAAATTTGGAGTAAAAGCTAAACCGCAGCCGGCTTAGAAAGCAGCTTAAGAATCTTTTTGCTGCAAAGCTAATCAAAAATAAATATGTTAAAGTGAACCACAACATGTTCCAAAGTATTTTCCGTCCAATGCTTGCAATCACAAATAAATATATCGTTGTGGCTGTGTTGAAGATTAACAAAAATGTTTGCATATCTTTAACTTTTGTCCAGGGCCTGGATATGCACTTGCTCTAACTGTGGCCATTAGAAGTTTTAGTTGTTGAGTTCTTGGCTTGTTTGCAAGTCATTAGAAAGACTTCATTAGCAGCAAAACAAGAAGCTGCTTGGTCAGCTCAGCTCAGATAATGGCAGAGTGTTTGCTAATGATGTCAGAAAAGGAAATTCACAAAGCTGAGAGATTTGCAAATATATAAGTGAAACTATTTATAATTGAGATTATGTAAAATCAGAGATTTACATAACATTACCAAAAACAACTCTTTTCCATATATATAGAGACCAAACCAAAATATTAACACATCTTTAATTGAAATTTTCCAACCAGAAAATACACTGAACTTCTAAAGATCCTGCTGATTCTTGAATAATACAGCTTCGATGATAGCACTAACCTCACTAAGATTGCATTTATTTTGTAGCTGCATAAACCTTATGAAGTATTCCTCTCTGATAATAATTCATACTTCTCAACGCTCACTCATAGGGAGTCCCAGACTTGAGCATACCCGGAACATCACCTCCAGTTGATTCATTATTTATTTCTATTATTATTTATATTAATTTGATAATATAATTTTACAATTTTAAAACGCTCTGTTCAGTAACTAAAAACATATTTATAGAAAATCTTTTAAATAAAATTTCATTTTCAGCTTTTACACTTTATTTTGATAATTTTGCAGTTTATATTCAAATTTGTGCTTCCGATTTCCATTAGACTTTACATTAAACTAGTTATATCATTTAGCTCCCCATGAACCTGTTTGATATATTATAACATCTACAACGCTTCATGTCAGTAATCACTGTTGGCAACATGACTATTATCATCATCAGCATAAGCATCATCATCATTATCATTCTGCTCATAAGCTTGATGATGAGACAGCCCTTGTGGGCACTGACGCAGTTGCATAACTTGCACAATTTATGCATGACAGCAACGCAGAGTTAATCCTACAAGACGGCGCCAACGTGGGTTGCCAGGCCCTCAAATTTGGGGGCGAACTGTCTCTCACTCTCGCTCTCGATGTTGTTGTTTCAGTGAGAGCACAACAACGGAACGGGCATTGTTATTAACACCAAAATGGCAAACAAAAACAATAACAGAACCAGTTGAGCGCAAGCAGCAGCTGTCTACTCAGGGCTTTCCATTAAATCCATAGGCAAATGCTCAAAGTTCAGTGCAAATGCAAACTATTTAATTAATGATGGTTATGACATGATTATTATCATGTTGTCTTACTCTCGAAATCATCTTCCATCTTGGCCAGAAGGCAGCTTCTCGATTTATTGTTTTTTTTTTTTTTTACTCTCACCCAACCGGAATACGGAAAATCCGACAAATTTAATGGCGGCACAATGAAAAATCACTGCCGCATATGGCCAGCCAATAACTGACATTATTGACTGTTAATATCCGAGCAGCTCACAGCAATAATGGAGAATGACAGCTGACTAAAGCGCACACGACATCTGTATACCCTGTAATGTGGGATTCTCACTGGGCATATTGATGAAATCGATTAAATGACCAAAAGCAATAAAAAATACATGAAATTAAACAAAATATAATAGTATGTAAAGAAAATAAATAAAATAAAAAATTATATATATGTATATATATAATTTATTGTGAATAAATAGGAAAACCCTAAGTTTTTAAAAGTTTTTTTAAAGAATTCAAATAGCTAGTTAATTTATTTTTAAATAAATATGTATATGCATAAAAGTAATTAATAAGTCTTATTAACCACTTTTACTTATATTTATATCGATATTATTTAGTTGTTTTATACATTGAATATATAATATAAAATAATACAAATAAATTAATAATTTGCACTAATCAACATGAAGGCCTAAATTAGTTTTCTAGTGCAGTCGAGTCACAATAATTCGTACCCCGCTAAATCGAGAATCGTGATAAATCAAAAAAAAAATTCTTTGAAAGAGATTCGTTGTCAAGAATTCTCGATAATTTATCGTTATTCTACACATCGATATATCGATATCAATATTTTCGCGTTCGTTTCACTACGTAAAAATTGCTATAGTATCCTCATTTGAGCAGCGGTCTACAAGCGTTGCAAGTGCAACATTTCAATAACTGAAGCGCCAATTAAAATTGTACAATGGGTTCACATTGCTCGGTCAGAAAGTTGGCGGCGGGTCTGAATGTCAGTTAAACGAGCAAATAGTCAAAAATAAACACACACAGACGAAAGGGGCATCTGCATCGGTGTTGGAGGCAGACATACACACATATATATACATATGTGTATATACATGTATTTATATATATATATGTTTCTGAATATGTAAAGTCGCTGGCAGACAGTTACAACGACATCCTTGCCATGCACATCCTGCCATATCCTGATGCATGGCTGATATGCGCTGGTAATTGGTATTGTTTGCCCGAACGCGTGGCCAGCGAGCTGCAACCATAGCCGGACACACACACATATACATATATATATACACACACACACAATCCTCTTGTACTTTTGCACCTTCATGTCAAATGAAAATCCAAAATAATAAAACAAAGTGAACAAAAATTCATGTGATACTCAATGCCATGTAAATAGGCCGCAACTGGGACAACTATAACAAGAGATGGCTAACAGAAAGCGACAATTAAAGGGGCAGAAGACAAGCGAGAGAGAGAGAGAGAGAGTAAGGTGGGCTACTCATTTTCTATGTGTATCATCTCTTTATTTTGTCGAACTCTATTCAAGACTTCCAAAAATTTATATACACTATTTATGATCAACTTAATATAATCTTTTATGAACATGCATACATGCATGTGGGCGTATGTACACACGTAGACTTTACTTGAGAGAGATTTGGATTTATTTTTGTTCTTTTGTCTCTTTCTTTTTATAATCGAATCGAAATTAACGAAATAATTTACTGATTATTCCATATGAAATTTGCTTACATACACTTTTAGTTTTGATCACTTGCCTGATCGTAAGGATCACCAAGTTAAGATAACAGTGCACAATCTGAAAATATAATGTCACAGCAGAGCTGTTAGTTAACATCAAAATAACAGCACAGCTCTGTGCTCGTATTATTTTGACTATCATTATGTTGACATGACAGACTCCTTATCACACTATCAGTCAAGCGTGCCATACTCCTACCTTATGGTACTGTTAACACAACACGACGCTGTTAGCACAATTTCCAGCGGATCATGACAATTTGCAAGAAGAGTAGTAGATACACTGAATAAATAAGAGTAGCTCTGCCTGCTTGTTGTCATAGATAATTTTATATAATTCTAATAATTATTTCTTTTAGCTACTAGAATTGCTTTCGAGCAACAAGCAGCCCGAATTTCCATTACAAGTCACGGCCAAAAGCAAGTATATATACTATAATTCTATGAACGCATCTTAAGCAAACTAAAGTTACGCTTGACTCTGGCTACAATATGTACCTGCAGCTTATCCAATATTGAGAGCAGCTCTAGCGAACTTCATCTATCTGACTCAATCTGGCAACGAAAACAAAATCCAACGGAAACTTGGCCATAGCACAACACGTTAACTGGGAAAACCAATTCAACTTTCACGTTCGCATTGTTTGCCCAAGCACGAAAAGTTATTAAGATCCATAGACGTGATTTTGCATGTTTTAAAAAAAGCGGAAAATGAACAAGGCAACAGCAAAGATGCTGATACGCTGTATGGCGTTAAATATATTTATGCAGATAGATAGATAGATAGTTAAAGCACAAATTCCATTAGTGTTCGGGGAAAGGCCAAGTGCCTGAATAAGGAAAAGTTCAGATCTGTGCCGACCGACTATCCCATTGACATGCCTGACAAGAATTGAATTAAAAGTTTTCTCTCTAAAGGAACCCAACTTAAAAAAAAAAATGAAGAAAAAAATGAAAAAATGCGCCGCTTTTCAATTTTCATTGTGGCCAAAAAGTTTAAGCCACGGAACGCGCATTTAAATTGATTTGTAATTCGTGGTTAATTCAGATGGAGGACCAAACACAGACCACACACATAC
This sequence comes from Drosophila navojoa, assembly GCF_001654015.2. The sequence continues at coordinate 406 of NW_022046356.1, read as the reverse complement.
TCATGCACTCACGCAAACAGAGCATTGCCCACTCAGACTATTTTTATTCAGTATACGCCGCATTGGCTTTTCCCTGTTCATGTTATTAACGTAATTTGACACTGAATGCCTGACAGCTGCGACAAAAATGTTCTTTTTTATTCATTTTTTTGTCTTTTGCAAGGCAAATGGGCGCTTAATTGATAATGAGCTTCGGCAGGTTGGCACTCGACCAGGCATTGCAAATATATATATTAAATATTGATTTAATTGTTAATCTGTCACAAAATCATAAAAATGAAATCCAAAAGAAACAATTGCTATGCGGTTTGTCTAGCCCTTGTTAAAGTGCGAAAACCATATAATCACCTCATTATGGGAGATTAATACGCGATTCATAAACGAATATTGGATAAAAAACATCAGC
>NW_022046355.1:18327-30750 GCF_001654015.2 Drosophila navojoa | reverse complement strand
CCCAAGCGCAGTCGCTGCTTACTGCGCAGTTAGCAGAGCGCGGGCGCGTAAGGGTGGATGAATGTGTATGTATGTGTGTGTGCATAAAAGAAGTGCAGAATGATAAGAATATCAGCTTGGAGGGTTCAGGGTATCTCCTAGTCGAGCAGTCTCGACTAGAGTCTTCTTACTTGTTATACTCTGAACCCATTGTAAATGGGAACCCAGCGTATGATGGTTTTGTAAAAAGTATGTAACAAGCAGAAGGAATTATCGCAGATCCCATAGAGTATATATAATCTTGATCAGGACGACGAACTGAGTCGATATAGCAGTGCAATCGCTGCTTACTACGCAGTTAGCAGTACGTGTTCTATGGATGGAAGAGTTCAGGGTATCTCCTAATCGAGCAGTCTCGACTAGAGTCTTCCTACTTGTTTAAAAATATTTATATAGTTATAAAAGTTTTTTGTTTCTCTTATTTTTTATACCCTGAACCCATTGAAAATGGTAAATGGGTATAATGGTTTTGTTATAACACTGCAGCTGGCCCAAGCGCAGTCGCTGCTTACTGCACAGATAGTAGAGCGCGTTCTTGCGTGTATGCATGCATATGTATGTGTGCATAAAAGAAGTGCAGAATGATTATAATATTAGATTGGAGGGTTCAGGGTATCTCCTAGTCTCGTCTAGACCCTCCTACTCTATTCACGCCAAGCTTTCAAAAACCCGATTTGTAGAATATTTTAAGAAAAATTGATGGTCATAATAAGAATTTAAGAGGTACATTGACTATTACGTCTAAAATATTATAGGTAAAAATAATAAAATATTATAGGTATATATCATATTTGGCTTCTTAAGTAGAAAGTTATGAATGTTTCTTTTACTTACAATTCAAGTATAAGAACCATTTCGTCATCATCTTCGAAAGCATCGTGTAAGTTAATCAATTTTTGATGATGTAACTGGTTCATAATGTCAATCTCTCGTCTAATCAAGTCTTTCTCAACAGCATGTGATACGGGTATAAATTTGGCAGCGAATATATTTCCAGTGCTACGCTCCCGACATCTGTGCACAACACCAAAGGCACCGGTACCGATCTCCTCAAGTATATCGTACCTATCGTAAACGCTTTGATGGGAAATTTCAACGGGCTGTGGCACGAATTTCGAGTATATGTCGAATACATATGAATCGTAGTCTTTAATTGGTCCATCAGCCTTTCCGCGTATCCTTTTGCCGTTTTCATCCAATTCCCATTTACGCTCCGTTGGCTTCTTCTTGATGGACTCTTTCGTCTTGATCAGTGTGCTTAGTTCCGATGGATCAGATCGTCCATACACATTATCGGCAAATATGCGGAAATCATACTCTTTGCCAGGTGTCAGACCACTAACAGCCATTGAAGTGAAACGAGTGTTACCAACACGTATCCATGAAGAAAGTGGATGCTCACGCCTCTCAACAAGATAATTTGTAATATCGCTACCGCCATCCCAAACAGGTGCCTTCCAGCTTAGAGATAACGAATCTGTGCCAATACTCTCAACCAATGGGAACCGTGGTGGATCTGGACGATCACTAATTTGCACTTGAATTACAGCCGTATCCGACCCAAGTTCATTCTCTGCCGTTATTCGGTACGGGCCAGAGTCGAGCCGCGATCCATCAAGAATTGTTAATATGGCGTGGCGGTCTTTGACTTCAACATTGTAGTGTCCGCCAGATTCAATTTTATCGCCATCTTTTACCCAGTTAATACGAGGTTTGGGGAAACCAGTGAATGGTATTTTAATGACAACATTTTCACCCTTATCAAAGTAAGCTGTGTCTCTGAATCGTGGTGGAACATTCAACTTCGGTGCGGCTGTAAATTGTTAATAAAATAATTTTAATGACGTTGATGTAGTATTTGACTCTATTTATATGCTTGTCAAAGAAATGAAAGGCTATTAGTTTTGTTCAATGTATTTTTTGCTATTCGTCTGGGGAATATATACTCATGACTTATTGGGCTAAGCTTCTCTCTGCATAGTAAACCTAGGCATTCAAAATGTTAAATATATATATTTGCGTTGTCTACGATATATTGGATATATACGAATGTAAGGGTGCGGAGAACCGAAGGAACTCGAAATTTGCAAAGTGTTAAAACTAAACGTTCAGGTAATACATTTCAAATTCCAAGTCACGAAATGTTGTGGATTTTCAGCTTATCACATGCCACACATTAATACATGTGTAATCGATATTAAAATGAAATTCAATGATTTCTCCGACTAGTGGTGTTAATGTGGCAATAAAATACTTACTCATAATGGCGAGAGCTGCACGTGTTGACTTGGCACCGGCCTTATTTACGGCACGACAAACATATTCATCAGCATCTTCGCCGAATACGTCGTTTATATTCAAGAAGTGATTGTCACCCTCCGAATAGATGTGATAGCGAGCTCCATTCGTTATCTCGCGCGCTCCCTTATACCAAGTGATGATTGGTCGAGGAGCTCCGGTGATTTCACATGTGAATTGTGCATTATGGTTTTGTATGCAGTTCGCATCACGTAGGGGCTTTACAATAATGGGAGGTGTTGCCGCCTTTGGATCGACTATTTTAACAGCCTGCGAAGCGGTCGACGGTTTCGATAGTCCTGCGGTATTTTGTGCGAATACGCGGAATTCGTACTGACGACCTTCAATCAAATGGTGACAGTTGATTTGATTTGCAGCACAAATAATTTGATTAACTCGTTGCCAAGTATCGCTGCCCATTTCTCGTTTGTCAATCCAATATCCTTGTATATAGCTACCACCATCAAACTCCGGCTTGTTCCATTCCAAATGGACAAAGTCTCCACCAATCTCAGTAATATCTGGAATGCCAGGAGGTGATGGAGGATCGATTGGTGCCTTGGCACGAATTGGATTCAAGCCTTCCAATGGAGAACCAATGCCGTTTTCATTAACAGCCATTACGCGGAATATGTACTCTTGATTTTCGATCAGACCTTGCACATTGAAGTTTGTATCCTTGCAGGTGCTGGAAACAGTGATCCAATGGGGTGACGATATATCCTTCCGTTCAACCACATAATGCGTTATTCTCAGACCACCATCATACCCTGGTGCACGCCAGGCTAATATACATGAATGCTTGTTGATGTGGGAAATTCCTAATGGTCCAACGGGAGCTGAAGGCAATCCGGTAATACGTGCATCAAAATGTCCGACTGCACTACCAGAATCATTGCTGAGCTCAATTTGGTAGTTGCCACCATCGGCCTTAACGATATCGCGAATAAATATAGCAATATAATCATCAAAGATAGTATATTTAAAATGAGATTCATCAGCCACATCGGAGATGAGCTCGTTATTTCTGGTTATCTTCACTGAAAGTGGCTGATCGCCTGAATAGTAAATCTTAATCTTTGTATTATCACCCTCTGGTAAATACAACTCATTAGGGCATCGGTTTATAATCGGTGGTGAGCCAACTTTTAGATAACCAGATGTATGCACAAATCCAAGCGAGTTAATTGCTTCGCAAGTATAGTCACCATCATCACCAGACTGCACATTTGTGATGTGTAATCGGAAGGCACCGTCTTTACTATCACATGTAAAACGTCCTCCAGGTTGGATTTCTTTACCATTTCTTAACCATCTGGCTGTAGGACTTGGCTTACCAGATGCACAGCATTGTAACGTAAAGTCTTTGCCACAAGGTGCAATCCTGTCTTGTAATCTCGATATCCAATCTGGCTTCTCGCCACCTAAAATTTCGCATATCTTAATGGGCATAGTACAATGGCTGGGTTCTGAGCGTCCTGCAGCATTGATAGCAAAAATTCGGAATTCATAATCGCCCATTTCGATAAGGTTAATAACTGTGAATTCAGTATCGAGAACATTGTAATCATTACATTTAACCCAAACAGCACCCCCAATATCTCGACGCTCTATAATGTAACCAGTAATGCGAGAGCCTCCATCGCTGAGTGATTTTTCCCATTTTAGATCGACATAATTCTTGCCCACTTTCGTAACCTGTGGGGTGCCTGGAGGCGATGGTATGTTAAATTTACCTTTCAGCTTAAATCGCATTGATGGAGGAGATGGTTTACTGTAGCCAGCAGCATTCTTCGCTTTAATACGGAATTCATATTCGCTACCGTTCGTTAAGTTGTACAATTGATATTTTGTGTCTTTTATTAAGTACTCATAGGTATTCCATGATGAGTCATTAACGATGTCACGGTATTCAATTTGATAACCCTGAATGCGAGAGCCACCATCACTGGCTGGACGTGTCCATATTAATGTTACATTGCCAGAATCCCAATCAATTACCTTCGGCTGGCCAGGTTCATCGGGAACAGTGAATTGATGTTTGGCAGTTATGGGTTCAGACATGTCTAGTGACTCTGATAGTCCGTATTGATTCTCAGCTCTTATACGGAAATGGTATTTGTGATTGGGTTCCAGGCCCATTACATCGTAATGTGTATTGCGTACAAAACTGCTTACCTTTACCCATGTACCACTAGTATCCAATTTCTCAACTACATAATTTGTGATTGGTGACCCACCATCGTCAAGTGGTGTCTTCCAAGCGAGTGTACACGTATCTGGTGTGATATCATAGGCATTCAATGGTCCCTGTGGTGCACCAGGTCTGTCAACTACGGTCACATGACAAGATGCGGTGTCGGAGCCCTTGCTATTTGTTAGTGTAATTGTATAGGATCCAGTTTCCGAACGTTTAGCACATTTATTGTGGTAAACTGAGCTGTAATCATCTGTATCAAATCGAATGCGTCCATCGGGTGATACATCGATACCATTGATACTCCAAGACGGTGTTGGCCGTGGATTCGCATGATATGGGACTGTTATATGAAATTCCTCACCGGCGATTACAGTCATATCCCTTATAGATAAGTCAGATGTTATCTTTGGCGCGTGAGGCGGACGGCGACAGAAGATTAGCTCGCTTGATGCACTAAATGGTGATTGACCCGCCGCATTGACAGCAGCAACTCTAAATTCATATTCTGCATTTTCAATTAAGTTGGGTATTTTGCAGGTAAGATCTGGACAGAGGGCATGAACAGCCTTTGTCCATTTGTCCTCACTCAAAAGTCGCTTCTCGATTACGTATCCAGTTATTGGTGATCCACCATCATGTTTTGGCTTAGACCAGGCAATCGTAATGCTATCCTCTGTGGAATCTATGCCGCGAGGTATGCCAGGTGCATTTGGTACATCGAATGGATGCCTTGCTCTGATGGGTTCTGACGTACCGGCCGGATCTGATTCACCATATTTATTTTCCGCAATTACTCGGAAATCATATTCCTTACCAATTGTCAGATTACGTACACGTACGAATGGCACAGTACAGTAGCTACTGACCTTTGTCCAAGTTGAAGCACGAGCCTCCTTTTTCTCAATGATATAGTTCTGAATAGGAGAACCACCATCATCTAGTGGCGGATTCCAATATAATGTCAAAGAATCACCCGCAAATTCATCAGCACGCAAATTGCTTGGTGCCCCAGGTCTATCCAAGACTTTTACATTAATGGTAGCTGTATCATAGCCGTGTGGATTCTTAAGCTGTAATCTATACTGCCCTGAGTCCGATAGCCTAGAGTTCTTTACAACGAATGAAGCAGCGTCATCAGTTAAGTGCTGGTGTACACGTTGGTCATCATCCAGTACAACATCATTTGAATACCAGAATGCTGTCGGTTTTGGGAAAGCAACATATGGTACGTGAATGCTGAAATCCTCTCCGGCACGACAAATTATATCGCGAACTCCTCCTAAGTCCATGCATGGTTTATTTGGCTGTTCTTCAATTTGTATGGGCTGTGATGGCTTGGATGGATCTGAACGTCCAACATCGTTTTCAGCAATGATGCGGAATGAATATTCTTCGCCTTCTTTCAAATCTGGTACCGTAAATACAGTTGAATTAATTGGTATGTCATTAACTGGTTTCCAATCCTTTGAATTTTTAGGTCGTTGCTCTATATAATAGCCTTTGATTTTGGATTTTCCATCAACTCGCGGAGGTCTCCAGGACAATGTAACACTATCCCTTGTGATGCGGTCGGCCTTTGGTGGTTCGGGTGGATCGGGACGATAGCGTTGTAGTTCAGCTGACATAGGATCAGATGGCTTTGATGGACTGCCGGGACCAGCTTCATTAACAGCAGTTACACGGAACTCGTATCTAGAGCCTTCACGCAAATCGGGCACTGTATAGCTAGTATTCGGAGTTGGATAGTTATTGCACTTAATCCATTCGCCACCGCGTTCTCGTCTTTCTACAATATAACCCAAAATCGGTTTTCCACCGCAATAATCTGGTGGATGCCATTCCAATGATGCTGAGCTTGGGGTATATCCAACAACTTGCGGCTGTGTAGGTGAACCTGGTGGATCGAATGGGGACTTTGCCACAACTGGCTTACCTTCGAGAGCATCGGAAACACCGTATATATTCTCAGCCCTGACACGGAATAAATATTTTTTTCCTTCGGTTAGCCCCTTGACGGTGTAATTCGTTTTCGGGCAGTAGCCAGGTGCAGGCTTCCAATCGTCAACACCAAACTCTGTAAATTCAACAATAAAGCCTGTTATATCACTGCCACCATCATCTGTTGGTAAATTCCATTGCAATGAAATGTGATCAGGCGCTATTTTAGTGTAGGTCAGCGGACCTTCGGGCGGCTTTGGTTTATCAACCACTATTATTTCAATATCAGCAGAGTCTTTTCCGAATTCATTGGATACTGTAATCTTGTACACTCCAGAGTCTTTCCTAGTTGAATCGTCAATGCGGAAAATTGTACGCTCCGTATTTGTATCGAATGAGATTTTGCTACCATCTGATAATTTTATGTCACCGCGCTTCCATTCAACAGTCGGCGTTGGTGCACCAGAGATCGGAATATGAACACTGACTGGTTCGCTAGCACGTACTTTAATACGTCTGCCGAGCAAGCCATCGAGATGGAGTTTTGGCTTTTCTCGCATGGGGCGCGAACTGAGTGCAGATGATGGCTCTGAAGGTTTGCCATTTCCGGCTGCATTGACTGCCGATACTCTGTATTGATATTGATGATTTGGTGATACTCGGTCATCCCTATATTCGGTGGTCGGAGTTGGCTCCCCATTAATTTTAATCCATCGACCAGTATTTACATCTCGACGTTCAATATCATAGCCAAGTATGGGTGAGCCACCGTTGCTTATGGGCGTTTTCCATTTGATAGTAATATGATCTTTATCACTGTCCAATAATTCTGGTTTACCTGGTGCTCCAGGGACAGTGTATTGACTTTTAGCTATAATAGGCTGATCCGATGTTAATGGATTGGAACGTCCCTGCAAATTCTCAGCCATTACTCTAAACTCGTATTTGGTACCTTCTAAGAGTCTCGGAACAACTGCATGATTGTATTTTGCGTTTACGTAAGAAACAGCAGGTACCCAACCGCCACCATGTGTTAAATCTCGTTTCTCGATGACATATGCAGATATTTCAGAGCCACCATTATCTTTTGGTGGTTTCCAAGATATGGTCACCGAGTTAGCAGTAATTTCTTCGTACTCTAATGGGCCGTCGGGTGGGCCAGGTCGATCGAGAACAATCAGTTCAAAGCTACCCTCATCGATGCCAGAATCATTGCGTAATAGCAAATGATAAATTCCAGAATCTGTACGTTGACAATTAACAGTATGGACAACAGTATGGTGTCCTATTGTGGTAATGGTTGATCTTTCATTTGAGTTCAACGCATTGTTCTTGTGTGTCCAGATTGCTTCTGGTGCTGGCTCGCCAATAAAATCTATATCTATGTGGAATATAAGTCCGGCCTTAATACGTACTTCGTGTAATGGTGTTATAATCTTTGGTGCCAAGTAGCGCGGCTTGGCCGTTATCATATCCGATGGCTCGGATGGCTCGGACTGGCCAGCTTGATTGACAGCAATTACTCTAAATTCATATTCTTGGCCTTCGACAAGTTCTGGTACAGTAGCTGCAGTCTTATTCGGAGGCACGTGAACAACATTCACCCAGTAGGGGCTTCCCTTCTCTTTCTTTTGTATAATATATTCGTTGAGGGGTGCACCACCATCCGATTTTGGTGCAATCCACTGTAGGTCCACATGATCGCGATCCCAATCTGTAATACTTGGCTTACCAGGTGCATCGGGCTCATCAAAGTCATTCTTGGCAATAATGCTTCTTGATGCTTCTAATGGCTCCGACTCGCCAATTGCATTGACAGCCTTAACTCGGAATAAATATTCTTTACGATGAACAAGACGTGTAATATCATGCACTGGATGGGTGCTCATGCCCGCATCTGACCATGTTCCTCTGGACAAGTCCATTTTTTCAATAATGTAATGCAATATTGGTGAGCCTCCATCATCAGCGGGCACCTGCCATCCCAAATGGCAGCCATCCCTGGTTATCTTTGTGATATCCAGTGGACCCTTTGGCACTGAGGGACGGTCAAGTACTGTTGCGTGTGCTGATGCATCAAATGAACCGTGTTCGTTTTTCAGTATCAATGTATATCGTCCTTCATCAGAACGAAGCGCTGAGGGTATTTCAAATGTTAGTTCATTTTGGAAAATATTTGACTCAATTCGTCGATTTGGCTCAATTTCCTTGCCATTGAAAAGCCATTTAATTGTCGGTCTTGGTGAAGCTTCTATTGGGAGCGTCCAGCCCAGACATTTACCAGCATGGACAGTAATATCATTTAAAAGAGATTTATCAAAGAATGGGGCCAGGAAGCGTGGCTTGGAGATAACGGTTGCAGATGGGTCTGATGGATCGCTCTGACCACCGCGATTCACAGCAATAATACGGAACTCGTACTCTCCACCGTCAGTTAGGTCGGCTATATGGGCTTTTCGCTCATCTCCAGGTAAAACAGCAGCACGTTCCCAACTTCCGAATTTGGGTCTCTTTTCGACAATATATGAAGTAATAGGTGCTCCACCATCCTTTTTAGGTGCAGCCCATTCCAGGTCCACAAAGTCCTTGCCCCAATCAACAGCTTGTGGTTGACCTGGTTTATCTGGATGGGAATACGGATCCTTAGCTGTAATGGCTTGACTGGTTGTTAACGGCTGGGATTGTCCTTGTTTGTTAACAGCACGTACTCTAAAGTTATAATCATGGTTCTCAATAAGATTATCAACTCGAATCTCAGTGCCAGCACATTCTCCGACAGGCACCCAACGCATGGCTTCATTATCCATTTTTTCAACGACATAGTGCGTTATTTCGGAGCCACCATCATCTTTGGGTGGTCGCCAACGTAGTGTCATTGAGTTTTTGGTTACCTCATCCCCACGTAGAGGTCCTTCGGGAATAGTTGGAACATCTAGTACAGTGACTTTTACAGTATGGGTGTCAATACCATTAATATTACGGGCAACCAATTTATAGGATCCAGTATCTGCCCGTTTAGCATCTAGAATACGCAATTTCGTGCGATCATCGAAATTTGAAATTTTGACACGATCTGTATTTATAACCATGTTATCTTCATGGGTCCATTCCTTACTTGGAATTGGCTCCCCACTAACTGGCACGTCAAATTCAAATACGTTTCCGGCACGAATTTTAATATCCAACATGAAATTCTTATCAATTTTAGGCGGCAAGTTTTTGGCACGCGCAACATGCGGTTCAGTCGCATCGCTTGGTATACCAGGGCCAGCTTTATTTACTGCTCTGACACGGAATTCATATTTAATACCTTCAATCAGATCAGGAACATGACCGCTGGTTACATCACCATCGACTTCAGCGCACTTCTCCCAATCTGATGAATATTTGTCTCGCTTCTCAATTACATAACCACTTATCGGTGAGCCACCATCGTTTTCTGGCCTTGTCCATTCTAAGTCCACAAAATCTTTGTCGAAATCTTTAATAGATGGTGTTCCCGGCTTGGTGGGTTCATTGTATGGATTCTTGGCTTCAATGGCACGAGGTGCTGTAAGTGGATCCGATGTACCTTGACGGTTCCTAGCACGCACTCTAAATTTGTATTTATGTCCGGGTGTAAGGCCTTTCACATTTAAACTTGTGGTTGGTCCATCTGTCTCTGCTGCTGGTACCCAACGACCAGTTGCTTCGTCCATTTTCTCTACCACATAGTTTTCGATGGGCTGCCCCCCATCGTCATCTGGTGGGTTCCATTGCAGCGTGCAGCCCTCTGCATGAACATTCTCCACTTTAAGTGGCCCATTAGGTGGGGATGGCTTGTCAATAACAGTTACTCTTACATCAGCTCTATCTTCTCCGTTAGCGTTTTCAGCAAGCAGAGTATATAGACCAGAGTCAGAACGGGTTGCATTAGTCACCTTAAGTTTGGTATTGTAGGGAACATGGGTAACTTTCACGTTATCTCTTGAATACACGTCTTTATTTTTAAGTACCCATTTAGTTAAAGGTGCTGGTTCTCCGGATACTTTGCAATCAAAGGTAAAAGCTTGCCCAGCCTTGATGCGCACTTCGATTAAGTTTGAACGGTCAATAACTGGTGGCTTATTGCGCGACTTAGCAATAATGGGAGGTGTTGCATCCGATGGCTCACCTGGTCCAGCTGCATTAACGGCGCTAACACGAAACTCATAAGCTTGGCCTTCAGTTAGGTCAGGAACAGTAGCTTTGCATTGATCAACTGGCACTTCCAAAGCCTTTTCCCACTGACCATATTTATCTTTCTTTTCAATAAAATAGCCAGTTATTGGAGATCCCCCGTCGCTTAGTGGTGGCATCCATGTCAAATCGATGTGATCCTTATCCCAATCGGTTGGTCTTAAGTTTTCAGGCTTTCCAGGCTCGTCAAACGGATTCTTGGCTATAATTGATTCTTCGCCAACTAATGGAGCCGATTCGCCCTCTGCATTTACAGCCGATACCCTAAATTTGTATTCATTACCAGGCGTCAGACCAGTAACATCGGCTTGAGGCTCGGTTGATCGTCCACATGGTAACCAACAACCAGTTTCTGGATCTAACTTATCTATTTGAAAATAGTCAATAGGAGTACCACCATCATCGTTAGGCCGTTTCCATTTCAAATGACATCCTTCCTTATGTACATCAGATATTTGAAGTGGCCCATTAGGTGGTGTGGGCTTATCCGTAATAGTTATATTAATCAGGACACTATCCTTGCCAGAGCTATTTGTAGCTGTTACCAAATATTCACCAGAATCACCCCTTTGAGTCGGGCGTATAACAAGTTTGGTATAATAGTCGGGCGTTTCAATTGTTGTATTCTTTCCAGATTGCAAGAGATAATTCGAAAATTTCCAATCCACTTTTGGTGCCGGCTCACCAATGATAACAGCGTCCAACTTTAGCGCTGTTCCGGCCGATATTGTCACATCACGTAGATTTCTGCGATCTATCTTTGGTGCCAGATAACGCGGCTTAGCTATAAATGGTTTGCTTGCATCAGATGGCTCTGATTGTCCACCCTTGTTTAACGCAGTTACTCTGAATTGGTATTCGTTTCCTTCTATGAGCCCATTCATAGTGACGATAGGGGTAGGCGAGTCCGTTTCCAAGGCTTTTTCCCATAGTGGACTATATTTGTCCTTGATTTCAATAATATAGCCAATAATGGGGGAGCCCCCATCACTAGCTGGTTCATTCCAAGAAAGTTCTGCTTTGTTGGCTGACCAGTCTGTTGGCTCTGGGGCGCCAGGTTTGGATGGTACCGCTGAATAATACACAAGTATTATAAGTTTAAAAATTAATAAAAATAAATTATATTAATTAAAACTTACTAAATGGATCTTTGGCGACTATTGATCCCAATGTTTCAAGCGGCTCAGATTCACCTTCCTTGTTTACAGCCTTCACACGGAATTTATACTCGTGACCGGGTATTAAGCCATCAACAGTAATTTCGGGTACATCGCTCTTACCAACAGGTAACCAAACACCTGTGTTGGGGTCGAACTTTTCTACCAAATAGCTATCAATTGGCTCACCTCCATCATCTTTAGGTTTTTTCCATTTAAGCTTGCATCCATCTTTGTGAATATCAGATACTTCAAGCGGTCCTTCCGGCTTGCCAGGCTTAGCTGCAAGGATTGAACATAGTAGTATATTAGATCGAAGAATCACAAAGATCTTGTATAAAACAAACAAACAACAAGTAAGAAGACTCTAGTCGAGGCTGCTCGACTAGGAGATACCCTGAACCCTCCAGTCTGATATTCCAATCACTCTGCACCTTTTTTAGGCACACATACATACACACACACGTATTAGAACGCACTCTGCTAACTGCGCAGTAAACAGCGACTGCGCTTGGGCTGCGCTGCAGTGTGTTCAATATTAAACGAATTTATTTGTTGAATAATTTATTTTCT
>NW_022046355.1:0-18317 GCF_001654015.2 Drosophila navojoa | reverse complement strand
ACAAAACCATTATACCCTGATTTCCCATTTTCAATGGGCTCAGGGTATAAAAATTAAACTTATGAAATACAACGCGTATATGTACTTACTCAATATGTTAATCTGGAATTCCACTTGATCTTGACCATAAAGATTATGAGCGATAATTTTATAAATTCCAGTATCCTTTCTCTCTGACCTACTGTTGATATATTTGGTATTGTACGGAACTGTTTCTATGCGGCTCGCCGATGTGGGATAAACTCCTTTGCCATTTTGGGTCCAACTTATTTCAGGAGCTGGTTCGCCACTGACATTAATGTCGAGGAATATCGGCTCACCAGCTTTAATATTATATGTGCGAATGTTTTTGCGATCAATCTTTGGTGCCACTATTCGAAAGAAAGGAAAAGTAAACATTAATAATCATATATTTAAACATTTATACTCTATTAAGCAATCCGGATACAGACAAAAAGACCCGACTAAAGCTTTCTTACATGTTATATGTATATAATAAATACATTAGTAATATATTTAATCGCTACATACAAAATTATTCTGAATCTAAAGTTTATATGTTTTTAAAGTGAGCAATATACTTACACTTTCTTGGTCTGGTTAAGACAGATTTGCTAGCGTCAGATGGTTCTCCAGGACCCGCTGCATTAACAGCCTTTACTCTGAATTCATATTCGGTGTTTTCGTCAAGATTTGGCACAGTGGCTTTGCATTCTTCTCCAAACGATGGGACAGATATTTCAGCTCCTTTAATCCATCTGTCTGTGCCCTTTTCACGTTTTTCAACTACATAGCCAGTAATAGGCGAGCCACCATCGTTATGAGGTGGCCGCCATACTAAGTCCACACGATCCTTGTCCCAATCAACTGGCTCCGGAGTACTTGGCTTGCCGGGCTCATCAAATGGATTCTTTGCAATAATAGATTGCTCTCCAATTAACGGTTCCGATTCACCTTCAGTGTTTACAGCTAATACTCTGAACTTATATTCATGACCGGGATCGAGATTATTTAATTCAGCGAATGGTTCTTTGAAACGTCCAGAGGGTACCCAACGTCCAGACTCTACATCTAGTTTCTCAACAATGTAGTGCTCTATGGGCAGGCCGCCGTCGTCTAAAGGTGGATTCCATTTCAACTTGCATCCCTCTTTGTGAACATCCGTTATACGCAGTGGACCCTCAGGTACTGCGGGCTTATCGAGAACGGTTACTTCAAATGTTGCTTCATCATGTCCAGACTCATTTTCGGCCTTAATAATGTATTTGCCGGTATGTAATCGCTTTGCAAACGGCACGGACATCTTGGTACGATATGATTCCATATCAATATTGTAGTCATCATCTTCAATACGAGCTTTGTTATGGAACCATGTTTTGGATGGTGGTGGCTCGCCAGAAATTTTGATGTCATAGCGTATATTTTGGCCAGCTTTGATGGTGATGTCCTTAATATTTGTTCTATCAATTTTGGGTGCTGCGAATCTATCTTTAGCAGTCATTTGGTCAGATGGTTCTGATGGCTTACTTTGACCGGCTTTGTTCACTGCTTTAACACGAAATTGATATTTGGTGCCTTCAATTAAGTCATTAACACGTGCTTTACAATCGGGTGTATTAGTTTCTAGAACTTTTTGCCATTTTCCAGTGTTGTTGTCTTTTTTTTCAATAATATATCCTGTAACTGGAGCACCTCCATCGTCATCTGGTGCCCGCCATTTGAGATCTACGTGATTTGCCGACCAATCCGTTATTTGTGGCTTACCTGGTGTATCAGCGGCATCATATGGATTTTTGGCCGTAACTGGGATATCAGTTACTAGTGGCTCAGATTCGCCTTCAGTATTAACAGCTTTAACACGGAATAAGTATTCTTTGCCTTCAGTAAGGCCAGTTACATCAGCATCCGGGGTTTTAGTCGTTAGGACAGGTACCCACCGACCTGTTTCTGTATCCATACGCTCAACGACGTAATGCTCTATGGGCTCGCCGCCATCATCATCGGGCTTTTCCCATTTTAAATGTACCTTCTCAGCCGTCACATCGGAAACGGCTAGTGGACCTTTTGGCTTACTAGGTTTACATAATACCTCTAGCTCGACCTCAACTGCGTCCACTCCAGAATCATTTTTAGCTGTAACTATGTAAATACCTTTATCAGCACGTTTAACTTTGGGAATGATAAACGTGGTTTTATATTCTTCGTTTTCAATTTTAATTTTATCATTATTTTTGATTTCAGCTCCATTGTAGGTCCATATTATTTTGGCTGGAGGTTCGGCCTTAACTGTGGCATCCATGTGTAATAATTGGCCACTACGCATGATCTTCTTTTGCAGGTTCTTTCGATCAATGTGAGGTTTCAAAAAGCGTGGCTTCGCTACAATAGATTTGGAAACATCGCTAGGTTCACTTGGACCAGCTTTATTAACAGCGACTACACGGAACTCGTACTCATGTCCTTCTTCAACAGCGGTCACAGTGCCCTTAGTCTTGTCCCCGGGAACTGTAGCCGCATCTACCCAGGCGCGACCTGACTTATCACGCATTTGGATTATGTATTTCTGGATAGGGGCACCTCCATCGTTTTTGGGGGGATCCCATGCTAAATCAACAAAGTCCTTGTCCCAGTTGGTTGGTTCGGGTCGACCTGGTTTATCTGGCTCATCAAATGGATTCTTTGCAATAATTGTTTTTTCTGTTTCCAAATCTTCAGACTCGCCCTCTTTATTGACAGCGCGCACACGGAATTTATAGGGCTTCCCTTCGTGTAAGCCAATAACCTTAGCTTCAGGCTCGGAACTCTTGCCGCATGGTAGCCATTGTCCAGTATGTGGATCCAGTTTTTCTATTTCGTAATAGTCAATTGGAGCCCCACCATCATCTTCAGGCTTTTCCCACTTTAGCTTACAGCTGTGTTTGGTAATATCATTAATTTGCAATGGACCCTTGGGTTTACCTGGTTTGCCAAGTACGGTCACATCTAATTCAGCAATGTCTTCTCCTACTTCATTTGTTGCCGTAATGGTATATTTGCCACTTTGTGGCCGTTTGGCTCGCATAACAAAGAATTTAGTATTATAATCAACGTTGTCAATTTTAATACTTTCTTCATCACTGACCACAGGTAATCCATTAAACATCCATTCCACCTTTGGAGCTGGCTCACCTCTTATATTAATATCTAAGCTGATAGACAAACCTGCTTTCACAATAACAGGCTTTAGGTTTGTTCTGTCTATAAGGGGCTTTACTGTAACGAGTTTAAATCAATACATCTGTAAGTATTACAATGTTGAATATAATTAAAAAAAAAAAAACAAAAAACTTACGGAAACGTGGTTTGGCAGTATGCCAATTAGTTTGTTCTGATGGTTCCGAAGGACCAGCTTTGTTTATAGCTCGAACGCGGAATTTGTACTGCTGTCCCTCTTCCAGTTTTTTTACGACTCCCTTGCAAATAGGACCTTCTGTTTCTGCCGCTTTAACAAATTCTCCAGAATCCTTGTCCATGACTTCAATTATGTAATTTGTTATAGGCGAGCCTCCATCACGAATTGGTGGTTCCCATTTTAGTTTTACATGATGCTCATCCCAATCTTCAAGTTCTGGTAGTCCAGGTGGTGCAGATATATCAAATGGATTTTTAGCAGTAATAGCCGAATCAGTTTCCAGAGGTTCTGATTCACCTTCTTCATTAATGGCCTTAACTCTGAACTGATAACGATGATTGGGATCCAAATTTTTGATATCGAGCTCTAACTTTTCAGGATCAATACTTCCTACAGGTACCCATTTCCCAGTCGCTGTATCCATTTTTTCAACAGCATAGCCTGATAGAGGGACTCCGCCATCGTCTTTAGGTTTTTTCCACTTAAGCTTACAGCCCTCTTTATGTATATCCGAGACTTCCAAGGGTCCTTCGGGTTTTCCTGGCTTATCCAATATAATGACTTCGACTTCAGCTTCGTCAATACCATTAATATTCTCAGCTTTAAGCTTATAAAATCCAGTAGCTTTTCGTGATGTATCCAATAATATAAGTTTCGTGTTATAATCCTCGTTATCCAATCTTAGCTGTCCATTGGGTGTTACTTCCTTTTCCTTATAGAACCATGTCAGAGTGGGAGCTGGCTCACCTTTAACATCGACATCAAACCTAACCGTTTGACCAGCTCGTACCTTAATGGGCTTCATTTTCTCGCGATTTATAGATGGCTTAACTAAAATTGTATTGTGTTGAATATTATTTTATTTTTATTGCTTGACGCTCAAAATTATATACAAATTTGGAGGGGAAAAACAGTGTTTGGCTCAACATAACAACAAGCATTTTCGTATACGTACCAGTAATTAAAAAAAAAAAACAACTATTGTATAAATTAGCAAATAAGCAATTATTTTCCCATTTCCCCCGCAAATAAGCAAACTATTTTCCCATTTTCCTAGGAAATAATCAAAGTGTTCCCCATTTTTAATTATTTGATTTTCTTTATGCAAAAAACGGTAGGCCTGACACAATAAATTCTTACGATTTCTCGGTTTAGCCAAATGAGGCTGTGTTGCATCGCTGGGCTCACTGGGACCGGCCTTATTGATAGCACGAACACGAAATTGATAGACGTTTCCTTCGGTAAGGCCATCGACTGTTGCCTCAGGTGTAGGGGACTATATACCGCAGGTAAAAGATATAATTAAGTATATGTTTATTCAAATGCATTTTATACATATATTGTTATTAAAGCACACAGTACGTAATATAAATACTTACGTTGGTTGTAAGAACTTCATCCCAAATGGGTGAAAATTTATCCTTCCTTTCAATAATATAGGCTGTGATTGGCGCACCACCATCGTCTTTGGGTACCTCCCATTTTAGCTTAACCATGTGTTCATTATAATCATCAATCTTTGGTGTACCTGGCTTACTAGCAGCATCATAAGGATTCTTTGCTAATATGCTACCATCGGTCTCCAAAGGTTCAGAATCACCTTCCTCATTGATGGCCTTAACCCGAAACTGATACTCACGACCTTCCTGAAGGCCCTTGACATCAAATTCGGTATCATTGCCAGAGGTACGACCGACCGGTACCCAACGACCTTGTTTCTTATCGAACTTTTCTACTTGGTAGGCTGTAATTGGCTTACCCCCGTCATCTTCTGGCTTTTGCCAGTTTAATTTACAACTATCTTTAGTAATATCTTTGACAGCTAGGGGACCCTTTGGTTTACCCGGAGGTGCTAAAACATTAACTTCAACGGTCGCTTCATCCTCCCCATGCTCATTGATGGCTCGTATTTTATATGTGCCCGTATGTTTTCTTATAGTATCAATAATTGAAATTTTCGTATTATGCGGTATATTTTGAATTTCGCAATTGCTTGGCAAGTCTGCTGGCTTCAGTTCCTTGTCGTTTTGATACCATATTACTGTAGGAACAGGCTCGCCACGTACATGCACATCGTATTTGATAGGCTTTCCAGCACGAATAAGCAATGGCTTCAAATTTGTTCTATCAATGCGGGGCTTCACTGTTTAATAAAAGTTTATAATGTAGATTTTTTTGTAAATAATAGAAAAAAAACTCTTTCTGTGTAACGGTATGAAGTAGAATTTTTTCATAATGTACAATTATTAATAATAGTTATCTTATCTTTGATTTTTATTTAGATACTTACATTTTTTATACTTAACAATTTGTGGAACGCTTGCATCTGATGGTGGTGAAAGACCTGCCTTATTGACTGCAATGACACGGAACTGATATTCGCCGTATTCTTGGAGACCGGCAACTGTAGCCTCTAATTGATCACCAGGAATCTCTAGGGCCTTTTCCCACTCTGGTTTATTCTTATCCTTCATTTCAATAATATATTTTTGTATTGGAGCTCCACCATCACTATTGGGAGGTGTCCATTTTAAGCTGATACTCTGATTATCATAGTCGGTAACTTCAGGAGTACCTGGTTTGTTGGGCTCATCAAATGGATCCTTCGCAAGAACTCCAACAAGCGTTGTCAGTGGCTCAGATTCTCCCTCCTCATTCACAGCAGATACCCGGAACATATACTCAGAGCCAGGATTCAAACCTGTAATATCAAAACTAGGTGGTTCTTTTTCGCCTGGAGACCGTCCAACCCTAACCCATTTGCCAGTTGATGTGTCCATTTTCTCAACAACATATTCCTTAATCGGCACACCGCCATCGTCTTCAGGCTTTTTCCACTGCAATTTGCATCCAGTTGCTGTAATATCGCTGACAGCAAGAGGTCCTTTCGGAGAACTTGGCCTACCAAGGACAACCAATTCAACAGTCTCGCGATCAACGCCGTTACGATTTTCTGCCTTCAATGTGTAAAAACCACTGTCTTTACGCTTGGCATTTGTTATAACAAAATCCGTATGATAGTCAATATTATTGATACTTATGCGATCCCCAGTAGTCAGCGGAACGTCATCACGCCAACTCCAATGTAATTCGGGTACCGGCTCACCGGTAATGTCAACCGACCATTTATGTGTTCGTCCACTTTTGATTGTGACACGTTTGAATGTTGATCTATCAATTTTAGGTTTGACTAAATAATTATATGCAATACAAAGAATTTATCAAGCCCAAAAGAATTTTAGTCTCAATATCAAATTGTTTTGTAAAAAGGAACTTTAAGAATATATATACAGCTACGTACATAATAAAAGCGGTAGCAGTGGATCTTATGCAATACACTGTAAAATATTTATTTAAGTTGCTTTTCAATTATAATTTTCATTTCATGTTATATATATATATATATATATATATATATATATATATATATATATATATATATATCATTTTCGGTCCAAGCGCTATCAATTCCATTTTCCGTTTTCCCAACTATTTTTTCCTGCTACATGCATATAGTATTAAATGTTAGAAAGCATGTATATGCTATTCTGAGAATATACTAAAATAAGTTTGATAGTATGTGTGCACACGGTTGCTGCACGTGCGTTTCTTAATTGGCCAAGCATTTTGTTAATTTATTAAAGTCGATTGATTTATTGAAATTTAATAAAACTTTCAGCATGTGATCTACATATTCTATTGAATATTTGTCTTTTTTTTAAATGCCAAATTATTTACAATTAAGTATACTGGCATCTGACCTTCACTGGGGATTCTGGTGAATTTAAAGCCAATATCCAAATATAACAAAAACCGAAATTGCATTTGAATATATATTTAAAATTTGGAGACTGAAGCTCTGTGAGGTATAATTATTTATAACAGACTTTCGATAAGGTCTTTAATCAATAAAAAATGTTGAGTTATCGATTTTTGGCAATTAACTCGATATGCGCGCGCAATGTACGGACATACATTTCAACAAAACCATTAGACCCTGATTCCTCATTTTCAATGGGTTCAGGGTATAACAAGTAAGAAGACTCTAGTCGAGACTGCTCGACTAGGAGATACCCTAAGCCCTCCAATCTGATATTCTAATCACTCTACACGTCTTCTAGGCATAGATACATGCACGTAATAGAATAAGCAGCGATTGCGCTTGGGCTGCGCTGCAGTGTGTGCAATATTATATGAATTTATTTGTTGAATAATTTACTTTCTGGACGTACGATCTTTCTTTCAGAACTTATAAAGTTCAAATGTATGTACATACATTCCAAAGCAAAAGTCTCTAGTACTTGAAATACTCCTTTTAAGGTGAGGGTGGATATAAAAGTGAAGTGTAAATTACAACAAAAATCGAAATTATATAAAATACACAAACATGCGCGTGATATACACAGATCTAGGAAAAAAATTTCAAGTCTCTAGGTCTAATATCTTCTGAGATCGACGCGTTTATACATACCGACGGACAGACGAACGGACAGTCGTCGCCCTTATCATGAATATATGTATACTTTGTGGGGTCTGCCACGTCTCCTGCCTGTTACATACATTTCAACAAAACCATTATACCCTGATTTCCCATTTTCAATGGGTTCATGGTATAATTATATGTGAACCATTAAGGGCGTGCCAAATTGAACCCGAAGATATTGGGAATTTTTAAACTACATATTTTGGAAACTACTGATGATAGAGACCACAAATTTTGTATATGTACTCGGGCTGACCATCTAAGACCAAAAAGCTTCGACGGAGATATTGTCGCCAATAGGAAGCGTGGCAAACCACATAAGATTATAAGTATAAGAGCTACAAGCTTTAAATTTAGATAGTTAAGTTGCTAGTAACCTTCTCTATCGATGATCCCAAAGGGGCGTGGCATATCGGAAAATACCCTGTAATTTTCACAGTCTGTAGAGCCCGACTGCATTCTTGATTTTTTTTAAATTCACACAAATGTGTGTTAGTTCCTGGTGCACACGTAATCGTGATAATAAAAGTGATATGTAAGCTATTCTGAAAGAATTATTGTTGCAATGTATATATGTATACATATGCATTGCATGTATGTTAAGCCAAAATAAAAAATAATTTAGTATGCTTTGTTTAGGTTGAATTGTTAATTTATACTAGGAAAACAAGCAGCCATTATACAACTTACGATTCTTATGCTTGCAAAGATGATTGTCTGTGGGTTGAGACGGTTCAGACGGGCCGGCCTTGTTGACTGCACGCACTCGGAACTGATATACCATTTTCTCCTTGAGTCCGTCCACTTTGCATTCGGGTGTTGGATCTTCAGTTTTGGCAACTTCAGTCCATGTTGGTGAAAATTTATCCTTCATTTCCACTACATAATGTGTTATGGGACGTCCACCATCCGATGGGGGTCGTTTCCATTTAAGTGAGACACTTTTGTTATCATAATCATCAATAACAGGTTGGCTAGGTGAACTTGGTGGGTCATAGGGATTTTTGGCGAGAATCGCATCAGTTGATTCCAGTGGCTCCGATTCACCCTCTTTGTTGATAGCTTTGACACGGAACTTGTATTTTTTATTTGGAGTCAGACCCTTAAAGTCAAACGACGTCTCGCTTGGACCAACTTCTCCAGCTGGTATCCAACGGCCAGTTTCTTCATCCATACGTTCTAAGGCATACCCCGTGATTTCACAACCTCCATCATCTTCTGGTCGTTTCCACTTCATTTTAATATGATGGGCCCGAATCTCTTCTGGTTCAAATGGCCCACCTGGTGCTAATGGGCGGTCCAATACAATAACTTGGGCTTCAGATTCAATGGTACCCGAACTGTTGGTCAATACTAACGTATATTTGCCAGTATCTTTACGCACAGACTTTTTGATAGTTATCGATGAATTCCTTTCAAGCTGTTCAAGACAAATCCGCTGATTGTCAATCTTGAGAGGTTCATTAGACTTAAGCCAACTAGCCGCTGGCTCTGGTTCACCATCGTATTTAATATCGTAGCGTACAGTCTGCCCCTTTTTCACAGTTATATTTTTAAGACCATCACCAACAAGGAACGGTTTAACAAATCGACATTTGGCTATAATGGCTTTTGTCTTGTCACTAGGTTCTCCAGGACCTGCCCGATTAACAGCACGGACTCGGAATTCGTACTGCTGGCCCTCTTTAAGATTATCAACGGTGCCGACTCTAGCGTCTCCCGACACTTCTTTGCCTGACACCCAATCATTAGAGAATTTTTCTTTATATTCAATTATATAAGAGGTAATTGGATCGCCACCATCACTATCTGGTGCTTCCCATTTAAGGTCAGCGTGATCTCTATCCCAGTCAGTGAGGTCAACGGCTTTAGGTTTTCCAGGCTCATCCCATGGATCTTTTGCAAGTATTGAGTTCTTAAATGTAGCTGGATCCGATGGACCAATTTTGTTCACAGCCCGTATACGAAATCTGTACTGCTTCTTTGGCACTAAGTCATCGATCTTTTTGAGACATGGTTCACTTGGCAGAACCTCAGCGACAGGTTCCCAGCCTTGTTTTTTGCTCAAGTCTTGACGTTCAATAATATATTTTGAAATAGGAGTTCCACCATCATCTGCTGGTGGCTTAAAATTAACCACACATGATGTTTGGTAAACATCAGTAACATCAACATCGAGTGGGGGTTGTGGAACATCTTGGCAAATAACATTGATATCTTTGGTATCTTCGCCTTGGCCATTTGATATCTTTATCTGGTATGGTCCTGATAAATCCCTAGATGGCTTTTTAATCTTAAATATGACCTTATCATCAGTTACCGCAACTTCAACATCTTTGACAGGTAAAGGTTTTCCATCCTTTATTAGTTTTGCCTCAACAGGAGATTGCCTAGTACCGCTTACTAAATATATATGACGTATTGGTATTGAATAATATGAGGCAAGAAAATTATAAAATATATATAAGTTAGACAGTTATTACCACAGTTGATACTAAACTTAATAATCATATATTATAAA
The DNA here is from genome assembly GCF_001654015.2 of Drosophila navojoa. The sequence continues at coordinate 7,922 of NW_022046355.1, read as the reverse complement.
ATAGATATCCAAAGCTGATGACGTTTGAAAAAAGATTTTTGTTTTTAATATAATGGTATTAAAATTAGACAATATGAGAAATTAGAATCTCAATTGGTGTGATAATTTAGTTATGGCTTGTTCTTCTGCGCTTTTGGAAGTTTGCTTCTTTTAGTATCTATATTTTCCCATCTACACTACTCGTAGTGTGACTTATTAAACCGATTAACTTTTGCATTTAAGCAATTAATCAGTAAATTAATACCCAAATTTAAATTTTTCAATATTTCATATTACATTTGCATTATAATTATTATTGTTTGTATTAGTTTCATTGATATAATTTCATTTACCTTTGAATGGTACCTCAACAATAACAGGCGCACTTATTGGTCCAGCAAATTTATCCGGACAATCAATATTGGGCCGGCTCTCTCCCTGTCGCACAGATAGCTTACACGTTGAGTTGAGCTGACCGGACTCACAGGTAATATCCCCAGCATCGGAAAGTTCTAGATTGTTGAAAACTAGCTGGTGCTTGCCTCCGCCTAAGTTTTTAATTTCAATGCGCTCATTTGGCACTATTGGCTCGCCATTGAACTTCCAATCGCATGGGGCAGTCTGATCCTGTAGTTCGACATCCAGCACTAGTTTCTCTCGCTCAACAGCATCAGTGTCCTTGAGTTTCTTATTGAAACGGTTTTGATCTAAAATGAAGTTCGTTAAACTAGTTCCTCGAATACTAGATATGTATGATTGTATAGTCATATGATTTACAAAGCGTTTACTTACAATTAATGATTATCTCTGCCTCAGTTTTATCTGCATTAGTAGTACACTTGAATTGACCGGCATCAGTTACCTTACAATCCTTGATAACCAGTTTTCGTTTGCGACCATCCTTGACGATTTGAATTCGCTTATCTGGCTTGATTTCCTCGTTGTTGCGGAACCACTGCACTTCACCTTGTGCATCATCGATTTCGCAGGCTAAAGTAATTGTGTCCTTTTCAATGCATTGTTGTGATTTGAGAACTTTAACGAATTTATATGGATACTCGACTATCTTTAATGCAGTTTCAGTTTTATCTGGCTGCTTGTCTAATTGACATCTATATTGGCCGCTGTCCTCCAATAAGGAATCTTTGATAATCAACTTCAAATTGCCATTAATATCTTTGGAGATCAAGAAACGCGGATCATCAGATTCAATCTTCTTATTATCCTTAAACCAGTGTACATTCGCCATGCTACTGCTAACAGCACATTCCAGTGTGGTTTCATGTTCAGTAAATCCTTCTACTTTCTTCTTTAGGGGTTTCGTAAATGTATATGTTGGATCTGCCTCCTCAACATTTAGAAATGCCGTACTGGAAACACCTCCAATCTCAATTGTGTATTTTCCGGTATCTTCTACCTTAGGTGCGGTTATGATCAACTGATATGTATCATTTTCCTGCTTGAATTTGAATTTACTGCCTGTAAACACCTCCTATCAAGGAATTATATTATTATATTAATATATGTTTTTTTTTTTTTTTTTTTTTTTAAAAAAATACTTTTTGATAATAGTATCTACATGCTTTTTTTTCTTAACATTTTTATTCGTAAAAACCTATAATCAAGAAAAATCTGCTATTAACCGTCTACATTTTATTTGTTAACGTTTTAGTCAAAAAATTGCAAGATATATTTTAAACAATCCGCTAGAATTAGTTTTTGTTACTTTTAAATTATAATTGGTATAAATAAATATTGTTTACTATTATAAATTACTTTTAAATTATAATTGGTATAAATAAATATTGTTAATATTGTTATAACTTAAAAATTATCATTATCAAGAATTAATACTTACATCCTTACGGAATAACCATTTGGGCTTGCAATTAGGTTTGCTGAATCTGGCTTCGAATACAACTTTTTTATCCTTGCCTTCTTTGGCAAACTGGTCGATCAATGGACTAAGGAATGATTCTACCTTCTGTTGGGACCACGTTGTAGTTGAAATGTTTTATATTGTTTTTTTTTTTTTTTTTGCGTTGTCAAAAATGGGTAAAGATGTCAAACGACAATAAATTTGATATACGATTACTTCGTTGTAAATTAAATTTATAAATGTATAATAATAACACAAATATGTTGACATTTAAATTAGCCAAGCTATATATATGTACTATTATTATAGTAAAGAAGGTACGGGTACCGATTATGTCATTTTTAATAATGATTAATGCAAAAGAAAAAATATTTAAATATCATATTGTAAAAATAAAGCAATAAAGCAAAGATCCCAAAAAGCAATATCTCGTTTGATATAGTTTATAAGCGAAGCATATAATAAGTACCTTGACTAATATTATTTAAATATATATGTATATATATATATATATACAAACTGTATATATATGTAAATATATATAAACATGAATATATAAATAATAATAATAATAATATATATATATATATATATATCTATATATATATATATATATATATATATATATATATATATTATTTGCGTTATTATCGATTTTAGGATATTGTCGTATATCGAATTCTGAGTTATATAGATAATCAAGATAACCGATTGCAAATTGTTGTAGATTTATTGGAAATTATGATTGCATAAGAATTAGATATGATAAAAATGATGCATGTGTATGTGTTGTGAAACTAGACAAATATTATCTTTAGGTATTAGATTGTAATGCCAGAGGTAATAACAAAATTCAAATTCCCTGCCAAATGTTCTACGCGGGAGAAGAAGAAGGTTTGAAAGATATCAATCCGCTTGAATATATTCGGAATTATTGTAACTTAGCTGATCTGAGCTTGTTCACTTTGATTGAAAGAAAAATGAAAAAATTATACAAATCCAAGATCGTCAAAAAAACAAGCGTTTCCTTGGACTGTAAAATTGTATCGTACATCAAAATAGAAATTAATATTTTTTGTTATAAGTATTATAGATAAATATCTCAGAATTATAAAGCACACCTCCTCACGGCGAAACGGATGCAACGTCGGCCAATCGGGGATCAGCTCAGCTAGGGATGGTCTACGTGGTGTTGGCGCCTGTATTGCATTACACATACATATACACACATATTCATTTATAGTAGATATATCAGATATGGTACAAATACATATATTGTTATAGCTTCAGAAATTTTGGCATATATATTTTACCACTGCCTAATTGACATGTGAATCAGTTGAAGAAACATACAAAGTTTTGAAATGTAATATAGTTGCATATACATATGTACTTCTGCATGATTTTCATTTGAGTTAAATTTAATTTTTTTGTTTGTTTTTGTACCTGATGTGTTAGCTGCGGTAATAAAGTGAGCTCATTTTAGAAAGTGAAGCTTCTGAATTTTCTAAGATGATAGATATTCATTAATAAATATGTTGCAATATAGAAATATAAATAAGATTTCTAATTTGCATACATTGGGGAACAACGAAAGATTCGAGGGCTGACAGACATAGTTAAAGCAATCAATTACGTGATTTTATTGATCTGCGAATTTTTAAAATTCACTATTATAGAATAAAGAGCTCGATCACTAAGTATTTTAGCAAATGATAGTAAGCCGGAAACAATCTGCTTCTTACCCTTTCGACTTTCTTTAAAGCCGGCAATGGTTTTTCAGTTTCTTTAAGATCGCCCCAATTGGGGTCTTGTTCTTCTTTGTCCCATTTTTGATAACGACGTTTTTTTAACATAGCACGGAAATCCATGCCGCTGGAATCGGAAACATATAGCTGCATTTCGGCCGAGTCCTCGCCGTGTATATTTGATACAACAACCTTATATTTGCCTTCATCATTGGGCTTGCACTTTCGCATGCACAATGTGATTGAATTTGATTGTCCATCTGTGAGAAATTTGTAACGACCACCTTCAAGAATCTCACTGACTCCTTTGTAGAATTTGAAAGTCGGTGCAGGGTTGCCCTCAATGGTAACTGTAAGGTAGGCCGTCGAGTCTACAAATATGGGTAAAGGTTACACAGAACAATGAAGAAGATTTACATAATTAATGTTTACTGATTTATGGTAACTGTACGGTAGGCCGTCGACACATATTGATAAAGAGAACACAGTACATCAGAAGTATGTACACACATGTATCGGTTTTTAATCACACAACTTCATAATAATAATTAGACAATTCAAGAATTATCCGACTAGGTGATATCCTGCACCATGGATACAATCGCTGTTTCACAACCTCTGTACTAATTGAAATAAGTTATAAATACCTAAAGTGTTATTCCATATATCAATATACGTAACATGCCTTCAAATAAAATTTATTTTTTTGTTTGTTCTAAAGTACCCATACAGTTATATGTTCGATGGGGTATACATACCTTCCACCACTGAGTAGGACTCCTGAACGTCTGTAATGGATGGTGGTCCACCATCGCCAACATCCCGCAGTGGAGTGGATGGCTTATTGATAAGATCTTCCAAGTCCTGAACACTAGGTCTACGCACATCGATTGAGGGACGCCTCCGCTTTTATGGTGAATTATAAGATGGTTTTGGGGACAATCAACAAATAGGTTGACAAAAGACGACAAAAATATAACAGAGAAAAATATACATAGTAACAAATATTATTTTTGTTATCCATATGATTTGTGTTTTGTAAGTATATTTTCAGATTTAAATCGTGTACATATTGTTATTGACTCGTCTAAAATACAGATTATATACAAACTCAAATTTTCAAAACGCATACTTAGGAGTAGGGTAAAAGTTTTAAATGATGCCAACTACTGAACTAAACATAAACATCATATTAAATAATAAATCAGCAATAGCTGATCATTAAATAATAAATAGAAAAAACACTAAACACAACTACAAATACAATAAATATTAATGGTGAATATGAATGAAAGTTAGTGGAAATCTAAAATATACTTTGTTAATAACTGATATAAATAAGTTTATCAATTATTACGTAACTGTAGATAACTAAATTTCGTATGCATACTTCTAAGACTAGTCTAAGACTAGTCTTATCTCCTTTAGTTCTTATCAACAATTCACTCTTCTTTTTATTTATCTGCTTCTTAATGGTATAATCTCGAAAATTAAATTTATTATGTCTGTATTATTTACATTTGAAAGGTTGAACATGGCGTCATTCGTCATGAAATTGAAGTATTTACACTATACAGAACTGTAAAAATACATATAATATATATCATATAGGTATTTGTTGCTTTAATATTTACAAATATGTGTCTTAGATGTCATATACGCTTTTCATTTTACAAATAAATACTATTTAATACTTGTTCAAAAACTGCAGTTTAATTTATTATTTCGACTTGATTATTCGCCAGTGAGGTGAATCAAAATCTTAGAGAAAAACTGTCACATTTTAAACAAGCATATAAATCTCGGGATTACCCAATTCCACAATCAAACAAGTAAGAAGCCTCTAGTCGAGACTGCTCGACTAGGGGATACCCTGAGCCCCCCATTCTGTACTTCTTTTATGCACACATACATACACAAGTATCCAAGCCCGCGCTTTGCTAACTACACAGTAAGCAGCGACTGCGCATGGGCTGCGCTGCAGTGTGTGCAATATTTTGAGACTTTATTTGTTGAATAATTTATTTTGTAGACATACAATCTTAATGAAACTTTCAGGATCATAACATTAAGATTTGTGTACATTCTAAAGCACAACTCTCTAGTACTTGAAATACGTTTTTTACAAATTGGAGGCAAATTTGGCGAGGTATCAAAAATTTGTAAATTACAAAATGTTTGTATTCAGCATATGTATATACACAGTAAATCTGAAGTTTCCAGGTCTTAATAGTGTTCAAATGAGGCTGAAAAACCATATCAATTTTCTCGATAAAAAAGTTATCGGATGATTTATCGAAAATATAAGGCATGCTTGTACTGTGTATGGTATACACAAGTAGGCATACATTTCAGTTCTCTAGCTCTTATAACTTCTGAGATCTAGGCGTTCATACGGACGCACGGACGGACAGATGGACAGGGCTATAGCGACTCAGCTCGTCGTGCTGATCAAGAGTATATATACTTTATGGGGTCTACGATGATTTCTTCTGCCTGTTATATACTTTTCACAAAACCATCATAACCTGATTTCCCATTTTCAATGGGTTCAGGGTATAATCATTATTATTTTCTGAAGCTGGCTGTGAACGAGTATTGTTCAGTCGGATATATCCGACTGCGCAGTTTTTTTAATATTATTTCTTCAAATCAGTCACCAACAAAAATAACTCAAGCGTAAAATAACTGAAAATAAATATGTGATAATTGGATCGCAATTAAAGACCTGTTTTGCATCGCCCATTTCGCCGGGTCGCTGTTGTTTTTGCTATCGAAATCAGAAAAAGAATATATTTAAATGCCCGATTTTAATAAATAACTATACCAATATATATTTAATGCATTACGTGAGGGGCAAATACTCAAAAAAAATTACAATTTTTTAAATGTACAATTATTTTGATATCATTCTCATGTTTTTTCACTAGAAGCACATTAATGTCCATAGCAACCTTTCTATTACTTAAAAATAAAAAGGAAATCTTATGCAAATATCGAAATACACAGATTAATTAAAAATAAGGGCAAACAATGTGACAAAAGTTATATGAGAATGATAAGCAGTGGATTTTGATTTATGAATTTATTTATTTTTCGTTATTTTTATTGTGTGTCATACAATGTTGCAAAATCATGCAGCAACCTAAACTTCTGGATTATAATTTAGTTTTGGTAATTATAAAATATTTTTGCATAACTTTGTTTAATAATTGAAACAAATATATTTGAAGTTCAAATCTGGCTATAAAAGGTATAAAGATAAATGAATGGATTTCCTTGTCGTCAAGGCAGTGAATATTTTTTGATACTTTTTAGAGCTACAAAGTTTTTTTGACAGACAGAATAATTTGCTAATTGAGGGGGAGTAACAGCATTTAATATAAGATAAGAAAACATTGGAATATAATTATTCATATATTCTGATTACATTTTTAGAGTGGAAAAAATATTCAAAAATGTTTAAACTTATACTTAATTTGTTTTCTAGGTTAGGTTATGGGTTATTGATGTTTGCTTTTATCATTCATATCATAATACAGTCGAGTCTTGATAATACGTAAAAACCCGTACATTTTGGTCCCCTCGTTGATTCGAATTTTTTTTTTGCCTATTCGGTGATGATCTTACCTCTTATAATTCGTAACTTCGTTTCGAAACCTCTTGTAATTCGTATTGCTTGATTTTGCAGGAAGACTATTATGCCTGGCGTCTTTATGTCGCTTCATGTGAGAAATTTCGTTGTTCTCTCATTTTAATTACATTTTGTTTGCTCATTTCATTTGAATGGTGAATACGATTCGTAAAAATGGCAAATAAACGTTCTAATAAAACACTATCAATTTCCCAAAAACAAGACACATTTTGTTTGCTCATTTTATTTGAATGTTGAATACGATTCGTAAAAATGGCAAATAAACGTTATAATAAAACACTATCAATTTCCCAAAAACAAGACATATGGATAGTTCAGCAAAAAAATTGATGTGGCAAAAGAATTCGGAATTGCTCAATGTTACAGTACTGACGACGTACTGTTAACTGACGACGACATTTTGAAGGAAGTTGCATCTCAAAGTTATGAAAGTGACAACGAAGCTGATGGTGCAGATATTGAGCCAACTAACTTACAAGCTAAGACATAAATTCACAACTAATTTTTTATTTATTTTTTTAAAATCATAATACTCTGAATAATGTATTTGGTCATTTAATAAGCTTGGAAAACGCAATAGAAAAACAAGTAAGAAAGCTGTAGTCAAGACTGCTCGACTACGAGATCCCCTGAACCCTACAAGCAACTGATATTTCAATAA
>NW_022046353.1:17447-39290 GCF_001654015.2 Drosophila navojoa | reverse complement strand
AAAAAAAATTAAAAAACGATAAATCGAAGAAAAAAGCAAAGCAATATATATCCAAAACATGGCTTGAAAGTGAGCATGGTCACGACCAAGCGATACCCTACATATGCCAACAATGAGACAAAGAGGCTGACATCAAAGGCAAAGCTGGGCCTGCGAGTGTGTGCATGTATGTGTGTAGGTGTATGTGTGTTCCTTTAACTACAAGCATGAATCGCCTCATTTTGAATGGACTACAAAAGCGCATCGGATCGTCAAAAAGGGTAAAATACAAAAGTGAAAATCATTTTTTTTTTTTAAGGTAAAAAGACGAAGCCACAAGAAGAAGATGAAGAAGAAGTAAAGAAGCAGAATAAAAGACGAGCACAGCAACAAAACCAAATACGCAAAATACAAAGCGCAGCCGCAGCAGGCAGAAGAAGAAGAAGCAGCACAAAGAAGTAGCGATATATGAAATTTAATTGGTGTGCGTGTGGGGGGTAGGGGGAGGAGGGGGCGCGGTTTGTGGAACAACATGTTGATTATCATCAAAGGCGAAAGAAAGTAAAAACATGCCAAGTGGGTCAAAAATTGCGCCGTCATAAGCGCGCCACAGTCACACGCACACACACACACACACGTACACAGACAGACGTGAGTAATACAAATGCATAAATGAACGTCAATTACATAGTCAGATGCAAATGCACACACACACATGCACATTTCAACAGTTTGCGCTGTGCTTAAATTAAATTTACAGCAAATCACAATGCCTCACAGATAAAAACACACACTTGCAAGCCGACTGGATACACATGCATATACATACATAGGCATGCATCATACTCATCTGAAGTCATCGCCTGGGAAAACCAATCTTAAAATTATTATGTTTCATACTTCTATAATGTGTGTGTGTGTGTGTGTGTGTGTATACAGTTCTAGCTGTACTCTATGTATGTGTATGGCATTTTAGTTAATGTGTTTTGTCTGGAATTCCCATACTTGCCTGATAGATGGCGAATGTTGCAGGTTCTCATTAATTGAAATCAATAAACTTGCAAAATTTAAATTTGGAATAAATGTAAGTATGGGAAAACTGAATTTTGACTAAGACGATATCTGAATATTGAGTGATTTAAAGTTTGCCAGCCTTACTCCGCTCTAAACTCTTTGTTGCAGTCTACACTCAGAGATATATTCATTTGAGAATCTATGCCTAAATGCAACGCGTGCATACTTTTAGCACAGACTGTGCTCCAATCAAGCTATGCCTAAAATAGAAGTGTTAATTGTGAATGAACTATTTGCGGCGTTACGCTGAGCGCTGAGAACGCGTAGAATGACAAATATAATGCAAAGCTGGGAAAACTAATTTAAAATAGAGCAAAGCAACAAAATAGCGAACGGGAAGATACCCTGTAAAGTTTCATTTCGAGCTATGTTAAATTCGAAATAGCGCTATTACGAAATCAAGCAACTCGACGCTGTTACAGATAATATTTATTTTACTTTTTGCCAACTATCACACACACACGCACGCACACAGAGATTTTGCCCCGTTGAAGCATTTTCAATGGGTATCGAAACATCATTGAAACTCTGCGACTGTTTGCCGTAGCAAGTGCAAAGTGCAAAACGGACGACAACTGCACGACTCTGTGTGCGTGTGTGTGTGAGAGTGAGTAATAGATTTTGATAAAGCACACGAAATGCAACAATAACAGCCACTGTAACAGCGCCAGCAACAGGCGCAGGCGCAGCAACATTAGCGTGCGCAGCGACGCGCGCATTACAGTACGAGAGAGAGTCAATGCCGCTAACTTGCAACGGGCTGGAGAGAGCGCGCGCACTCTCTCTAAAAAAAAAGTAGAAAACGCAATAGCAACAACAATACTGCTAACTGTAATAGCAGCAGTAACCACCCCACCACGCACGAGCTTCACAAATTCGCTATTGTTGTTGTTGTTGCCGTTTTGCTGTTGATGCGTGACTGAGTCTCTCGCACTGCTGCTGCTTCTGCTGCTGGCTGCTCTGTTGCTGCCTGCGGCCGCTGCTGCTGCGCTGCTCTTGGATGCTTCGACTGCTGCTGATACTGCTGTTGTTGTCAATTCATTCAGTACGCGCCGATCGCTCCAAGATCGGTCGTCAGTTTGCAGCGTATTTTTCTTTCCAAAACTGTTTTTTTTTTTTTCACTTTCTGTTGTAATTCTGTTTAAAGTTGGTTGTTTATTCACTTTTTTCTTTAAACCCGGTCTCTTTTTCTGATCGACTTTTTTTTTGGTGTTTTCTTTTTTGTTGGTTTTTTTTTTTTTTTTTTTTTTTTTTCTTTTTTTTTGGTTTTTTTTTTTTTTTTTTTCTTAATCGGGAAACAGCCCTCGACGCAGTGGTCCGGCTTGATTTTATATAAAAATTGAAGCTACACAAAGGCAGCACTTAGTCTGGTTCAGTCAGTGGGGGCTGCCAAGTGTAACAGTCACTCACACTCACACACACACACACACACACACACACTGGAAAGGTGTGTCAGCAACTGACCGGCAACTGCAGCATCCAAGAAGCAGCAACAACAACAGCAGCTGGAGCATTAATCACTGTGAAACACCAAAAGTAAGCAAATAAATTGAATTGAATTGAACTGTGTGCGAACGAGAGAGACAGAGAGTGCAACAGCAGAAGAACGTTAATGCGCCTGCAGTGTGAGTGAGGAGGTCATTCGTGATTAACATATACATATGCATGTACCTTAACATTAGCATTAACATTAACATTGTGGCGACTCTTTAGCGTTCACATTTTCGAATGCAAGCGAATCGCAACGAGTTTTAATACCCTGTACGCATTGAAAACTATTCACTAAGGCTGCTTAGTGCATGAGTCAGTATATTAGATAAAATTCAAGTTAGACTATAGAAAACATTCAATATATATACTGGGTATTTTCAGTGTGTACCCCAAACACTTTTTTGTGCAAATACATGAAGAGGATAGTCCACATGCATGCAGGGTAATCGCCACGTCAATCACTCTCCACCAGTGCACTCTTACTTGTTTTCAGAATGTTTTGTGACTGGTCAAGGGAAATGTGCAGTCGCTCCAGTTTTGGAGCAAAGCACGAACCAGCGATAAAATCTGGGACACGTGATCGAAACAAAGGTCGGCCCATATATGATACGAAACGAAACGATACTCTCCATACAGAAAATTCTGTCCGTCCATCCGTCCATCTGTCCGCCTATCTGTACGTCCAGGTGTCAGACACTCCTCAACGTTTGTTTTTAGTACCATGCGAAGCCTCAGAACCTGTTCTCTGTGCCGCTTTCTGAACTATATACAGTTTAACAAAAACAGAAAAAATAGATTCAAAAAAAAAAAAAAAAAGTAAATAAAATAGACTCTATAATCTGTACAGCTCGTCTAAAGCTAATTAACACAATTGCGTGCTAACCAAAGGCGATAACAATTTCGCAACGCCACAACGTTTTCTACGCCCGAAATTTTAAAGAGCGGAAGATTGATTCTGGATCTGATTCAGATTCAGTGCGAATGCAAACATAAAGCTGAATAATTTCTATAAATTTATACTTTAGACAGTGTGCATATATAATTCATTCGTCTCGATATTACGCTAATGCCCCTCGCATACAAATCAATCAAACAAATTTTTGGCCTCCATCAGCACAATATGATATTGTACTTCTCTCCCATTTTAAGCTTTACCGACTTGCATATCAAATCGTTTATTATCAGCTCGATGGATTGACACACATTCAAACACAAATTCAAATGTTTTGTATGAAAATTATATAGATTACTCATATACAAGAGATATACATGATAATGTATAGAATTTAGGGTCTCAACTTTTTTAGATATACGCTTTAGTTTAATTTCCAATTGCCATCACTTTACTTCGTAGTTCTCCAAAAATATTCCAAAAAAACTCATACCCAAAAGTAATTACAAATTATACAACTTTCTAAGCAGCCTAAAAGTTTTTCAAACACCCCCGGAAGTAGCTGAATAGTTATCCAACTAAGTTATATAATGTTGATATCGATTCACTTACAGTTTGCACACGTTTTCGATTATTCGGAATATTTAGTTGCCCAATATTTCACAGTTTCTGTAGCTAGAGATTCTCGACTGATAAATGCAAAATATTTTTGGATGTAGAATTATCTGTTGAACACGCCTACTGGGGACTCACAGACGACATTAGAGACATTTTAGAGACAGGCGGCTAGATGGAGGAAAATTTACACTCGTGTAGACCGCCCACAGTTAAACATGTTAAGGTATATCCCATGGGGGGCGTGGCAGAGCGAAAAACAAAACAAAAAATACAAAATATATATTACAAGAGGTAGAATCAATCAGCAGATTTTTAGCTATTGAACTTTACTTTATAGATAGATATCGGATCGGGAACGCGTATTATGTTCTTAGCTTTTTTTCATAATATGCATACATATATCTATTTAATATAGATAGATATTTTAATTCAAGTTCAAACGAAATTGAGACAATTAGCTGTCAATTTTAGCCTGATTTTTTCCATAGAGCTGCTGACCCAAATACCCAGCAAAGCGTCACTGACTGGGGGTAGCTGGGCGTGCTAATTACTTTCGAGCACTTGACTGATCAGTATCAAACGTTGTTATCATTGCACAGATATTGCTGACAACTGTTAACTGTAGGCTGTTAACTGATTGCTGATAAGATCGATAGCAACATGAATCATCGATCGCTGCTGCTCTGGATGCTGTTTGGCTCGCTGCTGGCCTTGGCCGTGGCGGAGGGCAACTCAAACGCCTCATTGATCTGGAATGTCTTGGGCGATCAGAGGGATGTGAATGACATTCCGGTGCGGTATGATGACACGGAATTGTGGCGTATTCACAACATTAGCGATGCATTGCTCCGGACCGTACCCGTCGCCGAGATAATGGAGCAAAAGTTTGGCGCCAACATTTGGAAGGAAAATCCCGATTATTTGGACCTGTCCATTACCAAGGCGCAAGCGAATGCCGCACGCAGTTTCCTCAACGCCCATCGGATGGACACTGAGGTACTGGCCAGAAACGTCCAGGATCTCATCGATGAAGAGCAACTGGAAGGTATTAGAGCCACCCAGTCAAAACTAGGACGCCGCACAAGTGAGTTGGGCATCTAATGAAATTAAATCTAGAATTGCGCTCGACTTACATCGATTACTTCAATCAGGGAAAGCCTTAAACAGTGGCAGCGAAATGAACTGGAATGATTACCAGTCTCTGGAAACCATATATAATTATATGCGCGAAATACGGGCAAAATATCCAAACATCTGTCGTCTCTACACCATTGGATATACGTATGGAAGACGCGAATTGAAAGTCTTGCGGTATGTTAAAAGTCTAAATTTGAATTACCCTACAGAAGCATATAGAGTATATGTATACATATAGTATCACAAAATCCACACATTTGCATCAGCACACAATAACATAGCTGAATTTAACAGTGACGCTGTTAAGTTAACAGAGCACGTATTTCAGCTACAGCTCGAAAGTATGCAACGCAAATTTTTAGCGGCTCACGGCTGCCAAATGCTAAATTAACATTTTGTGTCGGTGCTTAGAAGTATGCTGCATAAATTATTTACTATGCTAAGCTAACATTGCGCTGTCAATGTCTTGACAATTTGACAAACAGCAGCTGAAGAGTATTTAACATAACTCGCCTAAACCTAGACTTCGATTGCATTTTTCTGTTTTGCAGCATCTCGGAGAATCCGCGCGACAACAAAAAGATTTGGATCGATGGTGGCATCCATGCACGTGAGTGGATCAGTCCCGCAACGGTGACCTTCATACTTTCTAAGCTGATGCAAGACTGGGAGCATCAGCCAAGGTATATTCGCGAGCGGACTTGGTACATAATGCCAGTCATGAATCCGGATGGCTATGAATATAGCCGCACGGTGAATCGACTGTGGCGAAAGAATCGTTCGCCATCGGTGCGAGCCAATTGCTTTGGCGTCGATTTGAATCGCAATTTCGATATTGGCTGGACTAGCCCGGGTTCCTCGAAGGATCCATGCAGCGATATCTACCGTGGCTCTGCACCCAACTCTGAGCTCGAGACGAAGGCGGTGGCCGAGTTTCTGAGCAAGCGCAAATACAATTTGGAAGCGTATCTAACCTATCACAGCTACGGCCAGCTGATCGTCTATCCGTGGGCCTTCAAGGCGGTCAAGGTGAAGGATTCGAATGTCCTGCAACGCGTCGCTAACACTGCTGCCGAACGCATCATTCAAAAGACTGGCACCCCCTACAAGGCAGCCGTCACCCACGAGGTCCTTGGCGTTGCGGGCGGCGGCTCTGATGACTGGAGCCGTGCCGTGCTGGGCGTGAAATATGTCTACACCGTTGAGTTGCGCGATCGTGGCCAGAACGGCTTTGTCCTGCCACCCAAGTACATCAAGGACACGGCGGTCGAGGGATGGACTGTGGCCGAGACAGTTGCCCAGGCCATTGGCTAACCAGGGGTATTCCCCTCTGCAGCTACGATCTATAAGTGTGTGAGTGCGCCTGTCTGTGTGAATGCTTATTTATGTATGCATGTACATTGTACATATGTAAAAGATAAAGAAAAAATATATATATATATACTGTACCAAATTAAAATTGATATAGAAATCCTTATTTTGTTGCTTTATCTTAACGAGAGCTGAATCAGAGCTGAATCATGACTTATATAGACTAAAATTATACTTATACATACTACATAAGCATGTACATGTTCCCTCTCAGTCCCTCAATCGATCCTGTCTAGAGATGCACAACCTTTGATTCCCTCCTATAATCGACAATTATCAAAAACCTCGGTACCAAATAAGCTGGCGAGGTAAAGATAGACAAACAAATTGAACTAGTTCCTAAACACAGAAGTAAGACAACAAGTGGAAACAGGTCAACTCATAAATGTCATCGTAAGGCGAGCGGAACGAACTTATAGAACTCTAATAATCTCTAATAATAAGCTCATAATCTAGCTTATTAACAAATCAATAATAAGCTGTGACATTAACAGACAGAGAAGTCATATTGAACTGGATCATGAGCAACTTATATAAACAGACACTGGTAGCGAGATTTAACTAGACCAAAACTAGTTCATAATCGACAATGTTATCGGCTCAAATCGAAAATCAATGCATCATACATATTGATAGGCAAACAATACAAATATTCTCACCGTATCCTCGTCGTCATCGGTGTTATCCACTTGCTCCAGCTGCAGCTGCCGAGCCAAGGTGCCTCCGCCATTGTGCGTATGATTATGGAGATCCTTGGGCGTGGACTCCTCAGAGATGACCGACTCTGAGGGCAAATTTTCGACAAATGCCACAAAATTGGTCAGCGGCTCAGCGGCTGTCGGTGGCGTGGAGGCTGTGGAGTTGCCCAACGATGTGACCTTATTATTAGTCGCGTTGACTTTGGCTTGGCATGGAGACTTGGTGCTGGATTTAATGGTGCTCATAGTGGTGGTGGTCGTGGTGCTACTGCTGATGCAGCGGGAGTAGCGTGTGTTTAGCTTGATGCTGTTCTGTGGCGATGCCAACGATTGGGGCGAGGGCGTGGTCGAGGGCGTCTGCCGTTGACTTCTGGTGTCACCATCCCCATCGCCATCGATGTCCCCATCGCCATCGCCGTCGCCTAATCGCAGCTGTTGTTGTATAAGACGCTCGGCTTCCAGCAACAGCTCATCTACGGAACGCATGTCTGAGCTGTCTGCAAGGCGGTTCACCTCCTGGAATATCGTTTCCGGATCGGCGGGCTCCAGGCTGCAGTCCTGCTCCTTGGCCAGAAACTCTATGATCGAACTGCTGCTGGTGTAGTCTAAGACACTGCTCAAATCTCCATTGATGGCGTCTGTGTGTCCATTGCTTACATTCTCGCTGTCCGCCTGCCGGGGGCGAGGGCGTGGACGTGTCGACGCCATGGGCTGCACCTTAGACATTTTCCAGTTGCAGTTGCAGTTACAGTTGCACCTGCTCTCACTCTTACTCCCACTCCCGCTGTCTTCGCCCCCTCTCGCTCGCTCTCCTCCACTGGCTGCTGTTGTCTTTGCACACACGCTCACGCACATACACACACAGCTGCAGTGGCGCTGCGTTTTGTTTATTTGTTTTGCCTTGTTGTTGTTCCTCTTGTTGTTGTTAGTTCTTTTATTTTATGAATTTACTGCCTGGACGATAGTCTTATATCTGACCGCCAACGTTGCCGTCGTCGCGCACTATTAGATCTTAACAGCAATTTATTTGTAAAACTAAAAAATTAAAAACTACTTGTTTTTCTCGTTTAATTTTTACGCTCGCATTATTTTTCCGTCTTGTTTGTACAATTGCCATAAATTACGACTACTGCTGCTTTTGACATTCGCCCGTTCACGTATTCACTCCACATCTAGCAGAGTGACTCCACCTATAACAGAAGGCGCTGTTATTAACAGTTTTATATATTCAAATTTTATCAAAGAGCAAATAAGAAAAAACTTAACATTTTAAAATATTTTTCTAATTCGATTGCAACTTTGCTCTAATATATTTTAGATTAAGAGCCTACGTTACAATCAGTTGAGTAAATTTGCTGAAATTAATATAACATTTTCTCAGACAAATGCAAATGCAATAAAAAATATAGTCCCTAAAGGTTCTTTTGCAAAAATTTAATAAAAAGCGGACAAATAATTTTCTTTAAATTTTATTTTAAGTTTTTTTCAAGAACAATTATCATATATATAGATATATATACATTTATAGTGTTTAAAGGTATTCTTAAATATATAGATTTTTCACATTATCCACAAATTTTAAAACAAAAAATAAATACATATATAATTTGTTCCCGAAATTGTTTTTTTCTTTTACATAGATACATATATATATACATATATATTTATATATCTTGTTTTTATCTCAGTTTTAATCATAAATATGACATTTTTAGATTTCTTTTTAGTTTATCTTTTATAATTTTAAACATACACATACATACATTGTTTTCTTTTTTCGTTTTCTTTTCTATTTATGGATAAAGTTTGTTGTGTTACTTAAACACTAAACGCATAAAATATTTATATATTTCTTGTTTTTCTCTTCTTCACTCTATACATGTACAAGTGTGTGTGTGTACTAGTTACAAAAAAAAAAAAAAAAAAAAAAAAAAGAATATTATAAGTGTAATAGTAAAAAATGGATTAAATAATAACTAGTTTTGCTCAGAATAAAATCGTTGGAAAAAACAATATGTACATTGGATTACGTGTAAATATATAATAATAATAATTATAATTATTTGCGTAATAATAATTGCTAGTATTGCTTATGACTATATAACGTACACATTATCAGTAGTTAATTTGGATCTTTGAGTGTTTGTCTGTGTGTTGCGTGTGTATGTGTGTTGTGTGTGTAGTTAAAACGCTGACCATGCTCATGAAATTTGCTATCACTTTTTGTTTTTTTGTTGTTGTTGCGGTTTTTTTCTTTTTAAATACAATAAAATATTGCAAAGCTAAGCTAAAACCCAGGACAGAGCCGAGCAGAGCACAGCATAATTCTATACATATATAAACACATATATATATATATCTATATATATATATATATTCATTCACATACATATTCGTAAATAAATAATTAACCGTCATCTATTACAAAACAACATAAATAGTTATTAATTTGGTGGCAGGGTTTTAGGTGGATGGCATTTAGCTATCCATAGATTTGGCTTCATGCTCATCCAGCATTGATTATCTGTGACTGCTGTACGTCTTGAAGACACGCGGCATGCCGCTGCTGCTGCTACTGCCGCCAGTGCTGCTGCTGCTGGTTGTGGTGTTTGTGCTGCTGCTGCTGTTGCTGCTGCTATTTGTGTTATTGTTGCTCACGGCCGTGCTGCCGGCCGCCTCTTGCGCCTGCTGTTGATGATGATGATGATGCGTCGTCGTCTCCAGATTGAGTGGCATCGGCATCGTATGATCCTCATCAGCATGCTCATAGATATAATCACGCTTCTTGAAGTTGTCAATGATCTTCTTGGTGGACTTCATGTGCGCCACAAAGGCAGCCTCCAACTGCAGGAATTAACCAAAAGTCATTTATATAGATTATGGGTATTTCTGGATATGGGAATAGGCTTTACGTACACTGGATGTCAGATTCATAAAGGTGTGATATTTCTCCAGGACACCGATGATCTCCTTAAAGCTATTGCCTCGCAGTTGCTGTCGCACAATTGTTTCATTCTGCTCATTGTCCGTGATCAGGTTGCCGATTAATATCGCCGCATAGCTGCCCTTTAGCGTGTGCTCCATGTGATGGCCGGCGCGTTGCACAACTGTAAATTTTTGCAAAAATCAAATTAGACTCATTTTGTATATGCATATACCTATAATATATATGTATATATATATATAGGATCTATATCGACACCTAGTTAGCTCTCAATCTGCACTTGCATAAACTATATTGTTTATATGTTTTCCTACTCTTACTCTATACTTCTCTCTCTCTCTCCCTCTCTCTCTCTTTCTCTTTCTTAGCTAAACCTTTCCGCTTGCTCAGAACTGTCTCAATTTCCATAGAATTGTTGTATTTACCGCCCACCTCAAATATCGTATTCTTTTGTAAATATTCAAAGTCCATTTCTTTGTAAATCTATATATCTTGGCCTGGCTTCAATTACCAGCCCTGCCCAGCTGGCTGAGTGGAATGTAAGCGAGACACTCAAATTTCAACGCATGTGGATGGTGTTTACGCAGAAGCGAATCAATATAAACAAATGGACAGCTTGCTGGCTGATATTGATTCCCGTCTGTCGATCGGTATGGGACTTACGATTGTTGACCGTCTCCTCGACCTCCTCCTGCTTCTTTTTGCTCTTCTCGTTGCTCTCCAGGAAGGCATCCGTGTTCTTCTCCACCAATCTGCAAGCGAACGGTAATTAGTTGATGAAGAAATCAAATTACGAATCTTCTAACGCACCTGGCTAGCTCCTCGCACTTGTAGAAGTACTCGAGCAGCGCCTGCACCGCGCTGACGGCCTGATCACCAGGCGTTGGATTGTCCGCCACGTATTCGGCAGGCGCAGTCGCCTGCATCAGCGTGGCGCGATTCGGCGCCGTGTGCATGCACAAGTTAATCAGCAGGGTGAGCACCTGGAGGAGACACAAATGACAAATTCGAATATGAGTATGCTATGACGAGGCATGGGATTCAGCGTATGACTGGCCAGTGCGACTCACCAATATGCTCAGCTCGAAGACGCAGCGATCCGGAATGTAGTTGGATGCGAGCAGCAGCAGATGGAAGCTCGTCTCGATGACATCGCTCCGTTTGCCCAGCAGCTCGGCGCCCAGCGAGGGCTGCGCCTCGTTGAACGTGTGCGTCAGATTGATGAGCACCTTCATGACGGGTATCAGCAGCTCACGCATCGCCACGCCCGGATGCTCTTTGCTGCTGCTCTGCTCCGCTGTCGACGGATGCAGCAGCAGCTGTCGGTCGCAGAGGCGATAGAGGAAACACAGCGTGTCCACGGCCCGACCGTTGGCATAGGTGAGCATATACCGTTGGTTCGCCTCGTTGTGCTGCGTCACGTTCTCGAGCACGCGCAGACAGCGCGCCACCGTTTGCATATTGTCGAGCAGCGCTGGCTCCCAGTTGACCAGCGCCATGTCTTTTGCCGCTGTCTCAATCACCGGATCGCAGAAGTTCGAGATTGTCTTGATGATGTGCTCCAAGCCGCCCAGTTTGCGCAGATCCTCCTTGAACCATTCGCCCGCACGTTTCGATGTCAGCGAGAGCAGCGTCTCCATGGCCAAAGTGCCCACCGTGATGGACTCCACGTTTAGGTGGGTGCCCTTGCCCTGCGCCTTGATCTCCTCGCACAGCTCGCGCACCTTCTGCTTGTTGCGCTCGTAGATGGGTCGATCTGTGTGCGCGGCCACGCCCACACCTTCAGCCTCCAGCAAATTGATCATCAACTCAAGTGAGTCCCGATCCAGATCCATGTTGAGGCCCTCCTGCGAGAGTATGTACATAATGGCCGAGGTGCACAGACCCAGGCTCAGATCCTGGTTGGCATCGGAGAGCGCCTGCAAGAGAGAGAGAGAGAGAATGATTAGCTATTGGCTTTCATTGAGGACTCTTCCCACACTCACCTTGAAGAACTTGGTGACCACGCCGTGGGCGCGCACATGCATGCGGAAGGCGGGCGTCATGCATTTGGTGGCCAGCTGCAGGGCGGACAGACAGCGGGTGGGCGGCGGATTGTGCGGCTGCAGTGCGTCCAGTATGTACTCCACATCGTCGTACATCTCCTGGTACTCGCCAATCTCCTGTATCTGGTGCGCAGTCTTCACATTCCGCACCACCGTGTAGTACTCCTTTGTCTTACGGTCCACCCGGAGACCCGTGCGATCGCCAGCTCCGCCGCCGGCAGCTCCGCTGCTGCCATTGCCGCTGCCAGCACCGCCGCCGCTGCCCTCATCCGCACTCGGCTCCATATCCATGTCGAAGGCGTCGCCAGATGTCGCTGCCAAGGATTGAGCATTGTGCTGTGGCTTGGCCAGTCGACTCAGCTTGCCCAGGGCGGGGCTCTCGCCGCGCAGGGTGGAGCTGCTGCAGGTATTGTTGTTGGAGTTGCTGTCGCCAAAGTCGCCGTAGATGGCATCGATGGCTGCCGCCTTGCCGGCAGCGGAGCCGTCAGCCTTGGCACCGACGCCGCCCGCTGCTGTCGAGGCGGACGCATTGCTCGCATCGCTGCCCGTGCCGGCGCCGTTGGCCTCCAGCGCCGCATCCCAGCTGTGCTTGTACAGCGCCCGCTTGGCCACCGTCGCCTGCTCAGCCTGGTCCGAGGGCACCAGTGCCCGGCTCTTGAATATGCTGCCCTTCTTCTTCGAGATGACCAGCTTGACGGCGCCGCGTTGCGTCTCCTCGCTGCTGCTGACATTGGTGACGCTGACGCTGCTCGCGGTTGGTTCTGCCCCACCGGCGGCGGCGGCGGCGGCGGCGGCAGTGGCAGCAGCAGCGGCGGCGGCAGCAGCACCAGCTCCACCCGGCACCTGGTTGTCCAGCGTGAGGGTGCGCTTGAACTTGTCCTTGAATTTGAAGTCACGCGGCGGCGGCGACGAGGAGGAGCCATCGTGCTGCATGGAGGACCCATTCGAGGTGTTCGACAGCTCGTCCATGCCGGGATCCGGTTCCGCGTCCGCATCCAGCTCTGTGTGCGGCACCTTGGCCGGCGTTGGCTGCGCCTCGCTCAGCTCCTGGCTCAGCTGCTCCGCCTCCGACGTTTCGGCATGCTGCAGCAGCTGCGTCACCTGCTGATTCTTGCGCTTGCGTCCGTAGCTGCGCGTGCCCGCAACACCGCCAGCATTGGAGCCACCATTGTCGGTGGCGCGACTGGCCTCAGCCTTCGCCGACAGATTCGCGGCAATCTTGTTGATGTTGTTGTTGTTGCTGCTGCTGTTGTTGTTGTTGCTGCTGGCCAAATTGTTGTTGATGGCGCGCGCCGCGGCACGACCACGTCGCGGCACTGCTTCATTGGCCGACGCCTCGACTGCCTCCGCCAAGGCCTTCTCGGGCGACTCAGCCAACTCCGCGTCCTCAGCTGTTGCCGCTGCCTCCAGCCGCCGGCTGCCACGCGCCCGTGTCGCACGCTTCGAGGGCGACGTCGTTGTGGCGGTGGCTGTCGTGGATGTGGGCGATGTCTCTGTGGGCTTGGCGCGCGCTCTCGTGCGCGTCTCCGTCGGCGTCGTCGCCTCTGCCGCATTATTGTTGGCCTTGCCACGCGCACGTCCTCGCGTCGCGCGCTTTGGCTGCTTGGACTCGGCTTGAGCCGAGGCGCTATCATCGGCCCCATTGAGCCGCGGCACCTCATCACCGCGCAGAACCGCCAATATGTCCTGCTGCAGCGGCTGCTCCACGAGCGACAGACGACCATCCATTTGATCTGCGCCTCCTGCAGCCGTGACTGCGGCTGTGGCGGCTGGAGCTGCTGCTGTCGCTGCTCCAGTTCCGCCGGCATTGGCGCCATCCATGGTCATCATCATGGACTCCAGACGCGACTCAATGTCCGACGGTGGCGCCACCAGTGACGAGTGCTGACTGGTCTCCAGGTCGCTAGTGATGACACTCGAGCCGCGACTGCGTATCACACAGCTGTCCTCCTGCACGGCCTGCGCCAGCAGCTGCGGCGTGCTGTTGCCCTTGGATGAGATGCTGCCCAGCACCGAGGACTGCGAGTCGAAGTCGTGATCCGAGCGTGTCGTCGGCGATATGACCGATCCCCGATGCAGTTGCTGCTGTAACTGCTGTTGTTGTTGTTGCTGGTGTTGCTGCTGCTCGTTCGCCAGCGCCAGATGCGGTGAGGGCGTCTTGAACTCGGAGCTCTGAGCCAGTTCGCTGGCCGTGGACGCTGTCACCGGCTGAGTGGGCTGCACCTGTTCGACTAGCTGGGCGTGCTTGAGGTGTTTGTGCTTTTTGCTTTTGGATTTCTTTTCGCTGCGCGACTCCTCGCCGGCGGCTTTGGCAGCTGCGGCGGCGGCTGCTTTGGCAATTGCGTTCCGGATGACGTCAGTTTTGATGATCAGTTTCAGGCGTTCCTTGGGCGGTTTGTCTGGTGAGATTTTCACTGTGCAATAGTTGATTTCAGGTGGCTCCTCTTCTTCTTCCTCGTCCTCCTCCTCCTCCTCCTCTTGCTCGTCCTCCTGCTCGTCGTCGTCGTTGTCTACCGCTGACTGCGCTAAGGACTCCCTGTTACCGCCCGCTATGCCGTCGTTGTCGTCCTTCCCTGACTTTGCCGGCGGCTGTCGCAGAGGTTTTACAGTGATTTTTGGTGCAGGAACTATAGCATCGATTGGATGATCATGCAGCGCATCGTTGGGCGTCTCGTATGACATGTGCTGCTGGGCAGGCGAACAATTTGGCGGCTCCTCGCTGTCCGTGCTGACTAGACGTGAGGTGCCCTGCAATGGAGAAGGCCAAATGAATCCATTGTTTATAGCCAAGCAAACGTTTCTCTCTCTCTCTCTCCCTCCCACTCTCTGTCTGTGTCTCAGCCTATGTAGGATAGTTGATAGATTTTGTTTTTTTTTTTTCTGTTTTTCAGCCGTAATTAACAGTTGGCTAACGGCAGCGACAACTGTCGCACAACACATACAAACGGCTACTGTGCCCAAGCGGCGGCCGCAGCCAAATGAATACGCTAAGAAACAAACTGAGCGAAAGAAAAAAAAAAAAAGAAGAAAAGAAACAGAAACTCAAGAAAAGAAATGAAAAAAAAAAAACTCCGTTTAATGTAAAAGCGCGCGTAATTTAACACTGTGCTGCTTGTTGTTGTTATTGTTGTCGCTTTCTCTTTCCCACACACAGAGCGCTTCAAGCCGACCAACAACACTATGGGGTTGAGTGCGTCAGTATAGGTGCATGTGTGTGTGCGTGAGCGCGATGAGTGCGAACGACTAAGCAGCGAATGAGTGAGCGCGTGAGTAAGCGAGAGGCAGAGAGGAATCTCCTCTCACTGAGCGCGTCACTCGTGCGCGCTCACCTCAACGCACAGTGGTTGATCAGATGACAAAAAATGTGTCAACTCTGCACAAATGCAAATCAGCTAACTTTGGGTAATTGGAGAATCAGCGAATCGTCATTTGGATTATCCAATTGATCCATAAACAAAATATACTAGACTCTGCACTCTGCTTAGATAATGGGTTCTTATGGAATATTTCTTATCAAACTCTCTTGGCAGAGATAACAGCAATTCTTGATTGTAATATATATATATATGGTAGATTTTCAATCAATTTCGTGAGTTGAAATTGTCAAAATAATAATATAGAAAATAACCCAATTATTATGCTGAACTAATGTTAGTAGACTGCTCTGTGATTTACTAATAATAATGAATAATAATATTCTTTTGATTTTTGACTAGTATCTATTGGGAGAGCGATTTAAAATTTAATACCTTATTCGTTAATTTAAAGAATTGAATTAGTTATTGGACGAGATTACATTATCTATATAGACCATCCTTTTGTCAGTATCATCTATTCCCCTTATCTGTGTTTCAACCAGCATTCACCCTAGCCGTAATATCCATCAATCTGTCTAAATATTTACATATCTGCCTATTGATCTATGTATCGATTATCTGTTTATCATTGTATGTGAATATATGAATATCTTTCGATACATATATATCCAAACGACTATCCTTATATCCACCTATAATCTAAGAATCTATATAAGACCGAGGTCAAGTTTTCCTTTCTAAGCTTTCCCAATACAAATCGAATCGTAAAGCCACAGCAACTCACTTTGGAAATGCGCAGAACAATTGGCGGATGCTCGGGCGTTCGGGAAGCACTGGACGAGGCGGATGCAGATGGCACTGTGGAAGCAGAGGATGCTGCGGCTGCTGCTCCTACTGCGGAGCCAATAGCTGCAACACTGGGCGCCGTCGTGGGCGGAGGAAGCGATGGATTGACATCGGCCACTGCAGCTGCCCCGGCTGGGAGTGCTGTGGACGCAGATGCCAATGCAGGTGTGGCAATCTCATGTGATGCTGTTGTCGTTTCGGACGCTCGCGTTTTGGGAATGATCAGATCCTTGATGGGCGTGGGATAGCGTTCGTCCTCGTCCACTTCGCAGTAGTTGACTGCTTTGCGGGCGCGTCCCAAAATCCGTGACGGCGGCGCCTCTGGCTTCAGTTTCTTCTCCTCCTTCAGTTTCTTTTTCTTGCCCTTGGGCTCGGCTGCGGGCGATGCACCGGTAGCCGTATCCATGTGCTCGGCGTCCAGGGCCAGGCTGTCGCCCAGTTCGGCGGCGCTAAACGCACCGGGCGTTAGAGCGGCCGTCGCCGTAGTAGCCGCTGCCGCTGCCTTCTTTTTGGGCGACTTTCGCTTCCGCTCAGCGGAGTTGCCTTTCGCCAGCTTCAGCTTGATGGGCTCCCGTGTGGGCGTCATGTGTATCGCCGTCGACGCCTGATCTCGCATCGGCGACGTGCCGGCCACACAGTGCGGCAGCTGTTGTATAATCTGTGCTATCACCTCCGGCGGCGCCGTGTTGCGCGACTTGAAGAACTTCTTGGGCTTTGGTGGCTCCGGCACCGACACTGACATATCATTGGGATCGTGATCATGTGTGGAGGCCGGGCTCTGAGCAGGACTAGCGGCGGCAGCAGCAGCCGCAGCCGCTGCTGCCATCGGATGTAGAGCGGAGAGTGTGTAGGTGCGGGTCGAGGTGAAGCCCATCTTGCCCCATTTGCCAACGGTGCCCACGGAGCGGGCAACTGTTGGCCGGTTTGTGTTCTCCTTCTCCTTGCAGAGCGAGTCCAGCGGCACCACAATGTTCTTGCCCCAGCGCGACATCTTGACCAGATGTCAGTCGTTCAGCGAGCGTACTTCAATTCGAGTTTCGCCTGTGATTCTATTTGTTGTTTACACTTCTTCTATGCGATGGTTGGCGCGCGTGGCCGTTTGATGGCAATTGCAACAATTACACTGCAAGTGGAAGAATGGAATCATTAGACATGTAATCACTCAATATCACTTGTCAAACTGCAGTTAACTCTTCATTTAATTTACTGAAGTATTGCAAAGGAAGCACTTTCAAGCGGAGCTTTCCGCAGCAGCAGCAGCAAATGTCAAGAGGCAACAACAACAAAACACAACAAATTAACTGCCGTAAGCATGGTATGCGTGTGAGCGAGCACACACTAGTGTGTGCCATTGCGAGCACACAGTGCGAGCGCCAGCGATTTACCATTTTTATTATTGCCAAAAAGAAAATCAAAAAAAAAAAAAAAAAAAAAAAAGGAAAGAGAAATACGCACACACTCACAAATGGCAAAACAAATCAATGCACATTCAATTTATTTGTTGCACTTGTTATTTGGTTTGTATTTGGATTTTCCTCAAACTGTACAAATTGTATTGATGCTCTGCTTCATGCTCACCTGAAACAAAACATTTGTGTTGCAGCCAATGTTTGTTGTTTGTTGTTGTTGCTGTTGTGCTGCGTTTATTGCGTGAATGCATGTGCGTGCGTGTGTATGCATGCATATGTATGCACGAAAATCTCTGTTGCTCTGTATCGTATGTATGTATGTGTGCGAGCAGGAATGCAATAAAACAGAAACAGACAGAAACGTCGTCGTTCGCTTATTGGCGCAATTTTGTGTTGCACGCGCGAATTTTTTTTGTCGTTTAGCTAGTTTTCGCGTTTTTGAACGCACTTGTACTAGATCAACAGAATTGTTATTATATTAACTAACGCACTGTTGCCGCAGGCTGCCTATTTTGCATAGTTAGTGGCGATTGCATGTTTTTTGTTGCACACATTTTCCACCACTTTTAACGCAGCGCATACGAAAATCGCAACGAATCAGGTACAACAACAGTTACAGATTATATACATACAAATCGCTGAAACTATTGCACATTGCGAATACGCGCTCGATTGCGTTGGTAATTGTATGTTTGCCGAATTGTTAAATCAATTGAAAATCTCGCAAAACACACAAAAATATTTAATTTTTCTTCGCAACTACGTTTTAGAGTGACCAAATTTTGTTTGCGTTGTTCAGCTTGGCATTCACCACGAACGGCACAGTGTTGTCTTTCATTGTATTACGTGACTCTTTTTTGCGTTTCGCGCTACTCGATAAGCGCTCACGTTGCACATTTTGCGTTACGTTGCGCAGGCTGCGCTGCCAACTTTTAGTGAACACAAATACGCGCTCAACCTCCACACGCGCAGCCAACTTTACGTTTGAGCGTAGCCAACTTCAAGTAAGCGCCAGATTTAAATTGCTTGCATTTATTTGAATAATAATTAGAAATTTAATTTCATGGTTTATTAATGAGCTTAATGTTATCGGCAACCCTCTGCTGACCATTTACTATATAAGCCAATGGATCATCTTTGCTAGACTCCATCAGATGCTCGCACGACGTTTGATTGATAGCAAACATGAAAGATAAGTCAATATCGTATCTTGGCAATTTCTCTCGCAAAAATGTTATCACATTGTCGCCCAGCGTTGGCTGTCTCGACAACAACAATGCGGATAAATAGCGCGGATGCTTCTTCTTCTCGGCACAGTGCATAATCAGGCCCCAATTCTGATAGTCCGTGTCCAGTACATAGGTATTATAGATGCCCTCATCTAAGCCGAGTAAACATCTATTTAGCATATTATATTCAAATATATTTGCCTTGAATTCGATCTTACATATATCCTCGGTGTGCATCCAGTGGCCGGGCGTGCCAAAGTCCGGTATTAGCCATGTGATGTTGCCCTGCAGTTTCTCGCGCAGCGGATCCTCCGCATAGATGTAGCTAAAATTCATGGTTATCTGCAAATGTAATTGGATGTATCACAATACTATATAGTAGCTCCTGTATATCTCTATACACTAGATATAGTTCTTGGGCATCAATCAGTCAGGAAATTAGAGTGCAGTCAATCATATTTCTTGCACTCTGAGCTGTTGACTATCCGTCAATCGGCCAGTCAATCAATAGCTGTTCTTAATAATACTGAATACTATCCACAATGGCGTCAGTCAGTCTATCAGTCAGTCAACTAGTCAATCAATTTGTCGTCAGTCATCAGTCGCTCAATCAATGCGGTTTCCTCTCAGTCTAGCCTGTTTGTGCACAGCTGCTTATGCAACCCATTCAATCAATCAATCATTGCTATCTCATTCGACTCGTACTCACATGCTGATCCTCGCTGGAGAAGGCGAAATTACTGCGCATACACGCATATTCGGGCAGCTCCTCGGTGGATGCGTAATATTGAACCACATGCCAATTGCCCATCATTAGCTCCAGATCAAAGTTGCGTATGGCGCGCACCTGTCGGTGGGAGGGGATGGGAGAATCAAAAGAGTAACAGTGTAGGTGTGTGCGTGTGCGTGAGTGTGTGTGAGTGTGTAGAATGCACTTGTAGAAAGCTAACACATAAACATAAATCAGAATAACAACAGCAAAGATTCATTGAGGCAAATGTGCGTGCCAGCTGAAATTAAGCCACACACACACGCACACACACACACACATACACACACACAAACATAGGTCTAGTTGCATGTCACTTTGTGCATTTGTTCAATTTGTTTCTTTAGCTTTTGGCTGTGAGTTTTACAAGTGCAGCACAAAAAAAATACTGATTTGCTAGCAGATACCCTGTATGTTGGTGAGAGTATGTATACATTTCTATGTATATCCCTTTAGACGTCCTTAGCTTCTCCAGCAACAGCAGACTCGCTGTCATCGCCATAAGTTTGCTTTATATGTATATGTCTATCAACCCCATCTAGAATAAAGATATATACATACATATCCACACTTAATCGAACACACAGCCTGATCATCTCACAACCTTACAATTTCCAGGGTATAGAACAGAAATCGCCTGTCAAAGCTGCGACGCGGCCAATGGCGATGCCATTGCTGACGTTGCTGCTAGCAGCGACAGCGCTGGCAGCGGCAACGGCAACGGCAACGTCGACTGCGACACGCGGTCCGTCAACTCAGGCACTTAGAAAGTGTGATTGATTTTGGCATCAGTGTGCGCCCATTTCTTTGCCCCCAGACACATTCTGAATTGGAGCCTGGCTGACTCGCATATTGATGAGAGAAGAAACACATACAGAAATCCAGATACACACACACACACACACACACACACACACTCACTGCATAGACTAACATGCAAATGTTTGCTGAGAAGCATTGAGACAAAAACTGAGCGCTTCACGAATTTATCATGTTTATTTTTTTTTTTCTATTTGCAATTGCTTTTGCTCCACTGTCGTGTGTATTGTGTGGGCTGTGGGTGGGGCAGACTCACTTTTGGACATTTTTTGCGCAGATCCGTGCGCTTCTTGCTGAGCGCCGTGTAGCTGTTAAACTTCAGCCAGGCCGCTGCGCTGGGCAGTTCCGTTAGATCAAGGAGCAGCTGTAGCAGCAGCAATGGCAGCACTTGAGCCACCCAATGCCAGAGCAGCATGCCGATAGATAATATTACGCGGATAAGGATAACTTGTGTGGCTCGCTATTATGGCTGTTGTTTTTGTTGTTGTTGTTGTTGTTTGGATTTTATCCGTTTACTTAGAGGCGTGCGCTGCCCTCTGCGCTGTGACTGCCTGACTGGCGAACGGATGCCGCGCAGCGGATTTACTCTTAACGGATAAGACGCCATGTAC
The DNA here is from genome assembly GCF_001654015.2 of Drosophila navojoa. Next base: position 18,041 of record NW_022046353.1, on the reverse strand, counting down.
TAAGTACATAAATACACACATATACACATATGTAGAAATACATACATCTGTATATACAAATATTACACATAGTGTTTATGTAGAGTTTTATTAAAATATTGCGCGTTCTTTTTGTCGCCGCAGCTTATTCATTATCGTAGCTGAAAATAAAACACACACACACACACACACACACACATACATACATACATACATGCAAGCAAAGAGTTGCATGCCTTGAGCTGATAGCTCAGCTATTTTATAGCTAGATTTCTGTAGTGGGATTAAGCAAATATTAAAATTCTAATCAATATGCAAAAATAAATCAAATATATATCACAAACGATCAAATACATACATTCACACATTCGCTGTTAGCTAAATGGATTTCAGATTCACTCAATTTGCATATCATTTCGCTTTTTTCTAGCTCACTCTCTTTGCGCTGCACTGATTGAGTGAACTAGCGGTACTTTGCGAATCAGTGAGCAACAGTGGCGCACACATTGACAGCAAATTTTGTATGTGTGTGCGTGTTTAGTGTTGCAATGCGTCATATTTATACCCTGAACCCATTGAAAATGGGAAATCAGGGTATAATGTTTTTGTGTAAAA
>NW_022046353.1:0-17437 GCF_001654015.2 Drosophila navojoa | reverse complement strand
AGGGTATCTCCTAGTCGAGCAGTCTCGACTAGAGTCTTCTTACTTGTTTTAATATGAATATTGATATTGGAATCCAACAAATGCCTTCCATCATCAGCCTCTTATCAGTTTCATAAATACATATGTATGTACGTATGTATGTATTGTTTGTATATGCATAGCTGTGATCTGTGCTATTTCCTATTGTGCTGGCACCACTGTGCACGCTTCCACTTTGAATTCCACAGACGGTGCGGAGCGACAAGTATTTTTGGCCGCATTTGGAATTTTGGCGAGCACATTTCCAGTTTAGTTTTATATGTGTTTTATTTTTACCAAATTGCGCTTTTTGTGCCGTTCCCTTTGACGGTTCCGTGAAGACCCTAGCAACAGGCTTAATATGCGTGTATAAATGCATAACTTTCTTTCTCCCTGATAAAGATGAAATCTGCTTCTCTTTTTTCTGCAGCTCTTTTCATTTTGCTGTTGCCTTGCAGTAGTAGTTTTTTTTTTTTTTTTGGTGAGACCGTTGCAAAAGGTATGCAGCAAACAGGAAACACAAATTTATTCTTTACGATCGCGAGAACAGCCTTTGGACACTTTCTCTTTATTGCGAAACTCGTTGGGCGGCATTTTCACGCAGCCATCGCTGCCATTCGACATCCACAGCGAGAGCAACAGCAACAGCAACAATAGCATCCACATTCACTTGCACATCTCAGCACTTAGCATCCACATTTACAGTTGACATCGCTAGCAATTGCGTTCACGTTCGTGTTCTGCCGGCAGCAGGTGGGCCGGCAGCGCGCCGACGTCTTCACTTTCCTTCTTCCGCCTGCGCTTGCGCTGCGGCTGCGGCTGCGTCTCCGTCTGGCTTGGTCAGTTGGTTAGCCAGTCAGTCAGTCAGTTAGCCAGTTAGTCAGTCAATTGGCCAGCCCAAATGCGGCGCAACTTTCGACGCGCTGCCGCTGCGATAGCGACAGCGACTGCGACTGCATCGCTCGGCCATGGCCATGGCCAGTTCCGGCTTTAGCGGTCATCTTACTTACTGCAGATGCAGACGCAAACGCAGACGCAGACGTAGACGCAGACGCAGACGCAGACGGACAGACAACTCATCCAGGCGCAACGCACTTAAACGAAAAGCCGCTTTTTATGTGCGCCAAAAAGAAAGAAAAAAGAAAAGAAACGAGCGGCCAGCGCGAAAAAGGCGAGAAAACGACCAACGAGAAATGTCTCCTGATCGCACACACACACACAAACGCATGCACGCATATAAACGAATGAATAAACACACACACACACACACACGCATAGGCGCTTACTTACACATGCCAGTGCGCTGAAGATGAATGAAAACAAGACGATTTGATGCAACTGATGGAGTGCTCGACTAGACGCTGCCCTGTAGTTATGTATGATGATATGAATTGAGCGATATTTAGTGGTATTACAGTATTATTACTATCATTGTTATGATAATTCTTAGCATGATTCTGCACTAGAGACTAGACTAGACTAGTATTTATTAAAAATATTTTTTATATATATAATATTTGATTATTGCTTATTAATAATAACATTTAATATTTTTTGCAATTGTTAATATTTTTGATATATTGTACACTCTTTATAGTCGGATATGCCGTTTTGCAGTTAATTATCAAAGTCAAGCAATAGTAATTTGGTATTTATGTTGCCATTGCAAGTACAGGGTATAATTACTGGCAATTGGCGCATATGCCAAGGGCGTGTACAGCCCATCGACTCGATTCACAGTGCGTGGCAACATTGTTGCAATGGCAAGAAGTGTGCCGACAGAAAAACAGGCCAACGGGATGGGGCAGGGGGCCAGCAGTGGGTGGCTAGATGACTGTTCGATTGTCTGATTGTCTGGCAGACATTCTACAGTTTACAAGCTATAGATCGTCATGTGACATGACACTGTGCGAAAATCAGAGTGAGTTGATGACTTATAATTTTTTTTATTATTTATTTTTTTAAGAGTCTGGTGCTAGCAGCTGGCGTAAAATTTGTTTAAAATTGATTAGCTCAAGCTAGCTGTTAAAATTTGCCATGCAGTTAAATATATTTGGCAAGCGGTTTAAATTTAAGTGCTGCCAGCTGGTCAGGCACGAATTTATGCTGTCAGTCGGCAAGCGAAATGATCATTTAACTGCTTGTCAACTTAATTTGAACTTTGACAGGCAGTTGAATATGTTTGAATATACGAATTGATAAAATATCAAATTAAATAACCATTTCTGGGGTGAAAGCGGAAAACTCAACTGGCTAGATGAGATGTGTATATATGTATTGTGTACATACATATGTATGTTTGTGTATACAGTCCAAGTATATAGTCTAGCATAAGGTCTGGTATATACGCTATGGCATATTTGCATATATGTATAATTCATGTATATATAAAAGTTTTCCTCTTTTCACTTTCCATTCATCGTTTTATTTCTCGTATTTCGTAATCGTCTCAAATCGCATTTTATAATCTTAATTGTATTGAGGGTTTAATAAAATTTAATTGTTTGTTTGCTCTGCACCACTGTGCACTGTGGTCCGATTTCTTAATGAAGCAAAAGCGCTGGCCATTGAAATTACCGTTTTTTTTTTCTTTTTTTTGGACAAGACTGCAATGACAACAGCAATCACTACAGCAGCAACAGCAACAGCAACAACAACAGCAACAATAGCAGCAACAGCAGCAGCAACAACAACAAAAATACAAAAGAGAAAAAGTTGTGCGTATTCGTAGAATGAGCCAATGCTCATTATGAGGTGCCAGATGATAATGATAATGATAATGATGTTGAGATGCTCTACACTGGAATGCCTCAAACGGCACGCCCAGCAGCTCACACCAGCAGCAGCAGCAACAACAACAACAACAACAACAACAACAAGCCCCCCAGGTGACAAGCAGGTGGCAGGCGGCTCGTCTGGAATGTCAAACGTTTATTTGTCGGTAATTAAATTTGAAAATGATTTAAATTTCACCAGCGAATATTTGGAATTGGACTTAACACTTTCTTCTCTAGCCGGGCCGGGCCGGGCCGGGCCGGGCCACGTTCCTAACACCAAACCCAAATCCTCACTCGCAGTCGCAGTCGCAGTCGCAGTCGCTGCTGGCATCGCTGTCGGCGTTACAGCCTCTGGCTGTGGCAGGTGGGGCCACCCGCAAGCGCAACATGCCACAGCCACAGCCGCTGTACGCACCCAGGTGAAGGCAGCGACGGCGGCAGCGGCAGCGGCGGCGGCAGCAAGACCAATTCAAAGATCAATTCGTCTGATTGGAAGATTTTTGTTTTCTATTTGCAATTGATTGATGCCTTTTTTCTTCTCAGCTGGCAGGCGGCAAACGCAAAGCCAAATGTCGCGGCTGGACATCGCTCAATGCACAAACACCATAGCAGCACCACTGCACCACCAGCAGCAGCAGCAGCTGCGCCATCCAAAACAGTTTCATCAACATTCTCCGAGTTTTGCTGTTGCCCAATTGGACTGAGAAGAATGCCAACTGGAAGTGCTTGGGGCTTGGGAATGCATACAACAATTGCTGCCTCCAATAATCATCGTTGTGGTTGCAATTCGTTATTTATTTGATTTTTTTTTTTTATTTCTTTTTATCGATTGACGCTGCTCAGATTGAAAAAAGTGAAAATATCTTCTGCTGCGTGGGCTAAAGGCAGTCGGCCGGCCATTCCACCAGCCATTCACATACCAAATTTCGGTAATCTAGCTCTTATAGTATTCGAGTTCGAGTTCGAGTTCGAGTTGGAGTTGGAGTTGGATGAGCTCGTCTCCATTGAGAGTCAGTGCCATTCACAAGTCTATAGAGTTTATCCCATATCGAGACATCGTAATCATAAAGCCATTAAGATGTTGGCTTAAGCTCTCTTAACGCTTATTCATACATGCGTACATCATGATGTAAGACTTGTGAATAATAATGCTATTCATGTTCAATGGTATACACAGTAATTCATCAATTATTGATTGATGGACAAGCTGTTGTCACATTATTGCATTGAATTATCCCCTGTTTTCATTCCATAATCTATAAGACATACATTATGATGTAAGACTATTATGCCTCAGTGAAGCATATACATATCTAGCTTGCCAGTCCTTGAATTCTGATAAGAATATTATAGATTTATGATGATGTACGACTATAATACATTTTGATTGACTGACGTAAATCATACGACATGATGTACAAAGCTAAATTAGATAAAAGAGAAGAACCAACCCAGCTTTTTTTTATAAGTAATTTATGTCATTTCACTAGCATACATCATGATGTATGGACTGATGAAACTAATAATAAACTGTGTAATAAGTTTTCATGTAGACAACATAAATTTCTGATGTCACTTTCAACAGCTTTGAGCTCACAATATATGTGCATACATCATGATGTATGGCATGGAGCTGACGTGCACCAGAAATTCTGTCTGCAATCGTCATGTGCTCGGCCATGCGCAGCAGCTCATCTGTATGCGAATACTTTTGAGCAGTCAAGTGCTGTGGAACTGTGTCAGCTCGTCTTTGATCAATCATTGTAGTCAAAAGTTAGTTGGCCAAGAGTTATGGCTCTGGCTCTGGCTGTGGCTGCAGCGCTCTCTGTGGGGCAGGCTTAAGTTATGCGCGGGCAGCTGCTCGTGCGTGCCCTTGCGGCTGCACCATCCATCTTGCCACAAACAACTAGCGGCACACGAGTCGATTTCATTTCATTTCATTTCATTTCATTCATTTGTTTGCGCATGCGTTGCCCAAACACTTTGCATACTTTACAATCAACGTCGCTCTCTCTCTCTCTCTCTCACTCTCTCTCTCTTTATCTGGCGTCTCCCTCTGTCATCGCGTATCGTTTTAGATGGGCTGGGATGGGTGCCCCGGTCTAGCGCAGCATTTCGAACGCCTCACTTCGTGATGCTATTTGCTGATCTACGATTTTGTTTTCGTTTGGAAAGTGCGTGTGTTACTTGTGTTTTTTCTTTCATACTTCTTATACCCCGCATCCATTTAACCCAAATGGGGTATATCGTCTCACAGTGAAAATTTATTTGCTATTATTTGTCATTCACATGAAGCCATGCTGCTAAATTATTATTGTGAAACCTTTAATGGGCTAACTCCGAACTCCGAATATTTATTGATTGATTGATTGATGACAGCCTACTCAACAAGCTACCAAAAGTCTAACTGTTTCACCTTAGTCTTATGTTATCGAAAACATAAAGCAACTAAATGTTACGAAACAAGATCTGTTGGAGTTCGGAGAGACTCCGAATTTTTTAATGGGATAAAATTGAGTTAAATTAAGATTGTTCGATCTGTAAGACGTTCAGCTTTGTTACCCAGAGTGATATATAAAAAAAAAAAATGAATAAGCTAATTCGGATTGACTCCGAATGCAATCAGGACATATGTTACTTTGGGAAGTTAAGCGAGCTCGAGCTCATATAAATTGTTGTTTTTGAATGAAGCTAAAAATAAAAGGAAATAGCGTTTTTTTTTTTTTTTTTAATTTGGGTTAACTCCGAAACTGTCATTTATTATACATAAATTTCAATGAAGGACTGGAACTAGGACAAATGTTGTTGAGTCTCCAAAAGTTTATGATTATTTCTCAATATATAAGAAAACTTGGCATTGACTGATCTTATAAATGAAATAGGTTGAATTTCAAATTCAGGGAAAATTAGATTGGCCCAAAATCTTATGTTTATTCATATATAAAAGACTTTATATAAAGACTTTAATTAGCTGGACAGCAGCTATATATTTTCTCCTTCATATGCGATTCCTGTGAGACCCTAATTCGATTTCTTTGTATTCTATATTCGGACTCCGAAAATCTTGATTGCTCGTGTTGCAGAACAAGTACTTTACTCCAAGTTTATTATAATTTTATATCAATTTTAACTTACAAATAAGTCATTAAGTATATCCGAAAATGTATAAATAAGTCATTAAGTATATCCGAAAATGTATAAATAAGTCATTAAGTATATCCGAATATGTTTAGCTGTAGGATATGTTCTGGGCCACCAAGCTGGGTCGCATATTTGTTTTGCTAACTTTCATCTGCGATCGGTAGAGCCATCAAAATAAACACATTAGGAGAAAAGAGCCGATCAGAAGAGGAAGATCAGGCTGAAGAAGAAGCAGAAGTACTACACATGTAGGTACACAAAGCCGAGTGTGGCGCCTCGAGGCCTTCTCAACGGTCAACTCAAAGACGAGTGAGTATCAGTTGGAGTATTCGCATGAGTACCTGTACAAGTGTGTGTCTGTCTGTGTCTGTGTGTGTGTGTGTGTGTGTCTGTCTGTGTGCCTGAATAGGTGAGTGCCTGTGTTCGCACGCCCAGTTTGCCAAAAAAAAAACGAGAAACAAAAAAAAAAAGAGACGAACAAAAATGTACAAAAAACGTTTCAAAACTGAGGCATGACAACAATAACAAAAGCCATAATTGATGAGTGGACCACTGCCCACTCCCTAAGCTCAGTCCCCTGCGTCGCCCCCTCTCACTGTCTCTATCTCTCTGTGGAGAGTGGAGCAGCCGAAGAATCTTTTTGGACAGCAGCTAATTGACTTTCAATGTTTGGACCTGGTTTTTTGGCTCTTGCCATTGCCGTTGCCGTCGCTGAGAAAGTGAAATTGATCGCACAGCAAGTGCCACATGCGGCATGCCTCATATGCCGTCGACTCTTGTCGAGGGCCATTCTAAGGATGGTGCTGACAAAAGGGAGCAGCAATTGGCGCTGCAGCTGGAGCTGGAGCTGAAGCTGGAGCTGGAGCTGGAGCATTGCAGCCGCTTTCTAAGCCGCCTTAGCTGCGGCTGGGGATGAGTTGCATGAGTTGCAGCTTCAGTTGCAGCTTCAGCTTTTACCACGCATGCCGGCGACACTTAAAAGCGAAACGAAACGAAACGAAGCGGGCAAATATCAACAGCAACTAAAACACCAGCGAACAGCAAGCTGTCAGAATGCAGCACTCAAACAGTGGCCACTCGCACAGATACCCTGTAAAATTGACAATACATACAGAAACAGACCTGGGTTCGGGAAAACTGAACTAGTCTAAGAACTTCATAGTATTATATGTAGATGCTAGCAATCTCATGATATCGTAGACATCATTATGGATTAGCATAGTCATTGTCATAAGCATAAGCTTTAGATTAAGCATTCTCATTATCATTGTCATGGCTATGTGCATAATCATTCGTTTAGTATTATAATTGTTATTATTATTATTAGCAATAGCATTAGTATAGGTATTAAGATTAGCATTAGCATAGTGATTATTAATGTTAGCATTAGCAATAGTATTGGCATTAGCACCAGCAATAGTATTAGTATTAGCATTAGCATTAGCATTAGTATTAGCATTAGTATAAGTATTAACATTAACATTAGCATAGTGATTATTAATGTTAGCATTAGCAATAGTAATGGCATTAGCATTGGCATTACTATTAGAATTAGCATTAGCATAGTAATTAATATTGTTAGCATAAGTATTAGTATAAGTATGAGCATTTGCATTAATAGTTGCATTAGCATTAGTATTAGCCCTTATTATTGGTATTAGTATTGCCATTAGCATTAGCATTACCATTAGTATTAGTGTTGCCCTAAGTATTGGTATTAGTATTGCCATTAGCATTAGCATTAGTATTGGCATTAGCATTAGTATTAGCCATTATTATTGGTATTTGTATTGCCATTAGCATTAGCATTACCATTAGTATTAGTATTAGTATTGCCCTAAGTATTGGTATTAGTATTGCCATTAGCATTAGCATTAGCATTAGTATTAGCCCTTATTATTGGTATTATTATTGCCATTAGCATTAGCATTAGCATTAGTATTGGCATTAGCATAGTAGTTCATATTATTAGCATCCGCATCAACAGTTGCATTGGCATTACCATTAGCATTAGTATTAGTAGTGCCATTAGCAATATCGATATTATCAATATCCAATCACTAGAATTCGTGCAATATCAGCCGATGATAAGGATATATATGATAAAGCAAGTCTAATGACATAAGCGATATATAGTAATTTCCTTTGAGACACGTCTTTATTTGATCGCCACAGTCTGGCATGCTCGTCTTCCCAGACCTGTGACCAATTACAGGGTATTTACAATGGTGGCAACAACAGCTTTAACCTAATTCTTTGACTGCATTTCCGTCGCACTGCGCACTGCCAACTGCACCAAAAGGGCCAATCTCCGACTCCGACTCCGACTCCGACTCCGAATACGTCTCCGTCTCCGTCTCCGTCTCCGTCTCGACTAAGACTCCCAACTACCTCGCTAACCTTCCGCTCGAGCTGCAATGGTTAAAAAATATATAAGTGTCTTCTCATTGCTTAATGGCAGCCGTTGCTACTGTTTCTTGGCTTTTTTTTGTCGTTGTTGTTGTTGTTGTTGTTTGTTGTTATTTGTTGTTGCTTGTTTTGTGTCGTTTTCACTTTGGCTGCAGTTGCAGTTGCAGTCGCAGTTGCCACCTTGTAACCTGGCAATAATGGACACATGCGACCGATTGCAGCCAGCCCAAAAGGTTATTTGCAGCTACAAACAACAACAAACAACGACAAACAACGACAACAGCAACAACAACAACCGCATGCAACTGTTTTGCGGCAGATGACAAACGACAGCCACTCGATGATGAAGTGTCAATGCAATGAAAACTAAACTAATAAATTGTGAGAGCGACCCAAATAGCTGGCTAGAAACCTGGCGTGGCAAAGAGGATTTAACTGGGCGCTCATCGCCTCATCAACGGCTTTACCACAGGGCCACAGCAGCAGCAGCAGCAGCAGCAGCAGCTGCAATCGGTGGGCGTAGAGGGGGAGGCTACATACGAAAAGTGTCTCTCTCTCTCTCTCTCTCTGTGAGCTATGCAAATGTTTCCACCCGAACCGACGCCCTGACCAACTGCATAAATCTCCGAAAAACTAAAATACAAAATATGAACATCACGTTTATCATTGTATTCCAACAGAGTTTTTGCTTTTCGTTTTCGTTTTCAGATACACTCTATTTTGGGGTACGGCGGCTATGTTAGACTTTATGTAACAGACGGAAGGGGGCGTGGCGGCTGCTATAAGGTGTATATCTGCATTTGTATCGGAATCAACACTGAATCCGTTTGAGGCGTATATTTCCGTCTGCTTGTCTATCGTTTGTCCGCTCGCTTATCTGTCTATGTCTGCCTATCGATCTGCCTATCGGTCTGCCTATCGATCTGCCTCCTCTTTCACTCAGACTATTTGTCGATCGGCCTATTTATCTTTCCGTCTGTATGAATTCGACTCTCAGACCGTGTTACTCAGTCCGAGCAACGACTTTGGGCTCAACAGTTACTCCGTCTGCCTGTCCGTCCGTCTGTCAATACTTTTGACTGTCAATCCATCCGCCTGACACTCCGTCCGTCCTTTGTTAATATCTAGATGTATTGCTGTGATAGCAAGATGCTATCAGCTTTGGGCTATCGGCCATTGGCTATCATCTATCGGCTATCAGCAATCGTCTATCGGTTATCAGCAATCGTCTATCGGCTATCAGCAATCGTCTATCGGTTATTAGTTATCGTCTATCGGCTATCAGCAATCGTCTATCGGTTATCAGCTATCGTCTATCGGCTATCAGCTATCGTCTATCGGCTATCAGCAATCTTCTATCGGCTATCAGCAATCGTCTATCGGTTATTAGTTATCGTCTATCGGTTATCAGCAATCGTCTATCGACTATCGGCGATCGTCTAGCAACTATCGACTATATCGTCTATTGGCCATCAGCTATCGACTATAGACCATTAGCCACCGTCTATCAGGTATCGTCTATCGTTTATCGTCTATCGTTTATGGCCTATCGGCTCTCAGCTATCGGCATACGGCATACGGCTTACGGCGTACGGCATGTGGCATGCTACCAAATTTGGTCAGTGTCAACTGGCCGACAACAGCGCTCCAAGTGCTTGCTGTCTCTTTCTCGCCAACTGAGTGTGTGTGAAATTGAAGCGCAATTCAAGTCGGCGGCTGGTGAAAGTAACAAGATACTTTTAATAAGACATCTGAGCAGAGTGCCACAGCAAGGGGGGCCGAAAAGAGAGAGAGAGAGAGAGAGAGAGAGGGGGGGGGGTGGTGTTGTAGAGAGAGAGGGCATTTAGTTAAGATGCGTACGGCGTGCGCCCAGCAACGAAGCTGACCGAGACTCTGAGGCCCTTTGGCGCTCTGTCGCTCGACTGCAGCGGCTGCTGCCCCTTCGATGATGAGACGAGCGCAAGCACGTTGGCTTCTGCTTCTGCTTTAGCTTTATCTTTAGGCTGTTGGCTGTTGGCTGTTGGCTGTTGGCTGTTGGCTCTCTTGGACATGCAAAACTAGCAAAATAATTGAGCGTCCAACATTTGGCAGACTTTGTGGCGCGACTCGAAGCCAGGCGGCAGACGCGTCCGCGTGTTACTTAATGTGCCTCAATAGACGAAGAGGACGTCGCCAATGCCCCAGCCCCAGCCCCAGCCACAGCAGCCCCAGCAGCAGCAGCAGCAGCAGCAGCAGCAGCGGCGAGTGGCGACTGGCTCCAATTGCCAATTCCAGGCGGAACCGAACTGCCAGTCCGAGCTCGAACACTGTCTGTCCGCCTGTCTGTCTGTCCCACCTCCCCAGTTGGCCAGTTGGCCAGCAGGTTGCGATGAAATTACTCCAATTTCGAGACAAGTATTTTTTGGTCATATTTAGCAAACAGGAATCGAATCGGCGATGAGCTCCGGCAGCTGTGGAGCAGGAGGCGGAGAAGAAGCTGCCAGCTTGGCTTGAAATGGCGATGAAATCGCTGCTGAACACTGATTCAGGCAGCGCACATGAAGACACATAAACACACACATGTCACACTCACACACACACACATACATAGGCATAATGAATCTGGTCATCCTCAGTAGCTAAGCTCCGCAACGCTTCAATTGATGCGGGTCCGGGTTTACAGCCGCGACTAGCTCTGCCCATATTATGATCTATGCTAAAGGTTTTTGAATTACATTAAGTAAATAAAAGTGTAATTTGTTCCAAAATCTGTCTATTACAAAACTCATAGATTTTATCACAATTTTCATCAGACTTGTCTTCAATATTACTTCCATCTACAGTGTCTCAATATTGTATTTAGCTAAATATATAAAAATACAAAAGGTGCTTAATATGTTCTTGATTGAACTATGCCTTGATCAATCAATCAATGAATAATTACACTAGCAATTGATAAAGACTATTTATGAGTAATTAGATTAGATTATTATTCATTCAATTAGTCTACCATTCAGATGATCAATCAGTCAGTCAATCAATCATTCGATCATTCAATCAGTTTGTCAATTGCCAGTCAGTCAATCAAATCATTTCGTCCTGTCCATCAATCAGTCAATCAATAATCCACTCAATCAGTCAGTCAATCAAGCAATTTATCAGTCACATCATCAATCAATTGTTGTATAAGCCGTACTGTCCATCAATCAATCAAATTATCATCAATCAACATGAAATCAAATGATTGACACATTTATTTCGTCATTCCCCTAGTCCATCAATCAAGTGGTCAATCAACTAACCAATCAATTAATCGATTTGTCGGTCAATCACACAAATTCGACAGTTTATTGGTAAAGCATTCAGCTAACAAGTCAATCGGTCAATCAATAGCCAAATCAGTTACGTAACTCAATCGGTCAATCAATCTCGGATTGCCGCACTCAGTCAGTTGGTCAATCCAATCCACTACATCATTGACTGAGTCAATCAAATAGTTCGTTGTACATACGTTCATTGAAAACGTCATCAATCAATCACGATCAATCAGAGCCCAGATATACCCATCAGTTACTTAGCAAGCACGACTATCAATCAATCAATCAATTATTTCACATCAGTTTCTGGTGCCGCTCACTTCATGTGGCACCACTGTGCGACACATCGATTCATACGCAAGCGGAGCAAGTACAGTGAAGACTGGACGACGGCAATTGAGGCTGGTGAAGTGCACAGAGCCAAAGTAAATCAAATGCGCAAATATTTCACGGAAAAGTGGAACAATCGATTAAGCATTTCAGCAGCATAACTAACAAAAAAACCAACAGCAGCAGCAGCAGCAGATAATGTTGCTGCTATTAGGGCAGTCAGCGGTGCCGCCCAAGCAACAGCAACAGCAACAGTAGTAACAATCGGAGCAATGGATAACAAAAAAAACAACAACAACAACAACAACTGACCAATAGCCACCCAGAAGGGCGTTTGGTGCGCCCACAAGCATCTGCAATTGCAACTGCAACGGCAACGGCAATTGTGTGTGATGTTGGTGGTGCGGCTGCTGGTGCGGTGCATAGAAAGTGCAAACAGTTTTTTAGGACTTGTCCAGTGCGATGCGTCTGCAACTGAAAGTTGCCCCGTCTGCCCGGTATAAACAAACAGACGAATGGGGAAACCGATCAGCGCTGACAACAAACGCATGCCACGAGCAACAGCAGCAGCAGCCGCAGCAGCAGCAGCAGCAGCAGCAACAATTGCTGCAACAGCCGGCTAAGCCGATACCGATAGCGATACCGATACCGATACCGCAACACCGTATTTGTATTCGTGTCTCAGTATCTGACTTTTTGCTGCTGTCTATCAATGAAAAGAAGAAATTTCGCCATCAACAACGGCAGCAGCAACAGCAGCAGCAGCAGCAGCAACAGCAGCAGCAACAACAATAGCAGCAGCAGCAACATCAATACCTACAGCAATACCTACAACGGCAGCAGCAACGACTACAACAGCAACAACAACAACAACAGCAACAGCTCGCTGCTCGCTGCGCTGCTTGGCTCGTGGTTGTCGTCGCCGTTGCGCATGCGAAGTGTTTCGCTGCGAGAAAGCAGGTGGATGCAGCATTCGGCGCTTAACCACGGCGCGAACCAGACGCGTTTTCAACCACAACGCTTGCCGCCAACCGCTGCAGCAGACACAGCCAATATTCACTAAACTGAAAAAAAAAAAACAACAAGAAATTAAAAAAAAAACACACAAATTGTTATTGAAAAAAAATAAACAACAACAAAAATACGAAAAACAAAACGAAAGCCAACAACAATAAATTTGTATTTGTTTTGGCCAAGTGCAACATTTTTTTTTTTTTTCAAACAAACAAAAAGAAGCAGCAACAACAACACTCCTGTGCTCCTCTGTGTATGTGTGTGTGTGTTTGTGCGTGTGTGTGCCAAAGCGCGCGTATCCTTGTTTTTGTTTTGTTTGTTAAATAATTTCCACACTTTTTTTTTTTCTGTTGACTCTTTTTGTTAGACTTTTTTTTTGTTTGAATTGTGTGTTTCGCGCGCCTGCAACAGTTGTTGATTGTCCGCGTGCTAGTCGAACTGCAACAACAACAGCAACAACAGCAACAATAAGTGCTTCAATTTGAGGCAATTTGCGGCATTGACAACAACAATAAGTGCAACTGCAACTGCCAGCAGCAGCAGCAGCCACAGCAACAACAACAGCAACTGCAACAATAGCAACAGCAGCAACAGCAACAGCAGCAACAGCAACTGCTTTCGAAAGTCGCATCGAGCACATCCTGTTGTTCGGCATTGCATCAAAATTGGAATTGCTCAGCTCTTGGAATTGGTCCAAGGCGTAGGTAAGGGTTGTGCACACACACACACACACACTCAAACACACACTCAAACACACACACACACACACACACACACACTTAAACACTTGTTGCTATACAGCTGAGCTTCAGTCAGAAATTTGTAGGCTCAATCAATTTGATTGATGAACTCACTCAGCATTGATCACTTCGTGTCATGCTCTCTTGTCCTTTGAACGTTCGTTTAAGCTGTATCAAAATTGAAGCGCTAAAGTTTCGATGGTTGATTGAAGTTGTCAGAGATTGACGTTGATTGATCAACTGCACCCGCACTCCATTTTAATGCCCACCAAGCATGCAGCTAGTCCTGGTTAGGATAATGTCTTGATACTAGCGTATAGCAATCAATCAGTCATTCAATTCATCAATCTATCAATGAATTTAGCAAACAAGCTAACAATCATTTTTATCAATCATCAATCAATAAGAGGAAACATGTTCTAGCTGAAAAATTATATGTTAGATCGTGATTGACTAGAGATATTTATATGAAAATATAAATTATGGCACACAGGATTTACGGGACTACAGGACTATTGAGTATATAGATTTGATATTGATGTCTTTATAGGCATCAAATGATTGCTTCTTCTTTACCTTTTTGATCTAACTAATTTTCTTAATGCCCTAATTGCTACGTTTAGTTACCAGAATGCTGTAAATCCCATTATATCACGTGCCAAGCTCAAAATGTTTCATAATCATAAGCGAAATATTGTCGAAATCTTTCAAATCAACAGAATAATATATGGGATCTTATCTATAATGCGATTTGAATACATATTTATGTAACTTTTTAAAAGCGAAAATTCACAACGGCTTTTAATTCTTTTTTTCTTCTTCTTCCCATATATAAACGTACATATATGTATATGTATCAGTCTCATATCGTTATATATCATTTGAATGCCCAAAGGTTTTGATAACCCAACTGATTTCTTAACAATGATATATATTTTTTTAATGCCTATGTATAATTTCAAGGACTTTAGAATATATGGTTTTTCATAAATGCCGTATTTATAAAGAATAAATTTCAGTTAGTTCAGATACAAGATAGTCCTACATAACAAGTTGTTTCCAAAACTATTTACGCTTAAATTTAGAACAGTTTGATCTTAAATCATGATTTGTTTTATAGATAATGTTAGAATGTAGTGTATATATACTATATGAATATATGCTATATCATATATACTTAGGAATTATATATATGTTGTTCTCCAAAATTGTACTTAAGGCATCTAACAACAGTTCAATTTAGATCTTATAGCTCATGATATGCTAGCATCCAAAATATTTTGCTTATATACATGCATATAAAATGCACTGAATGATTTCGAGACATCAGAAATACATAGATAAAAGATAATAATCATATATTGCCTGAGATAGAGCCATAAGAGATAACAAATTTTGAGATTGAAGAGAATTTCGCTGTTGGTGAAACATTGAATGATATACATGATAGCTATGTGATATGAGTATGATATATGATCAGGGTACTTAGTGGTTTATCCAAAAAAAAGATCTCTCTCTAAGCCAAGTTGATTATTTCATTGGATGCTATATGGTTATGTTTATCTCTATGGCCCTAGACTCACTCTCTCTCTCTCTCTCTCTCCCACTCTCTCTGTCGCCCTCTCTCTCTCTCTCTCTGCTCCTCCCTCTTTCTCTTTCACTTGGACAGCCTGCCACTTATTTCTGGTCTACTGAAAGTAGCCTGTCTTCAGTCTGCAGTCTGCAGTCTTCAGTCTTCCGTCTCCCATCTTCAATCTTCAGTCCTCACTCTAGACTCTTCAGTTTCGAGTTTTGCAGTTTGTCCGTCTTGAGTTTTCTAATTGCTCGACTCGTATTTGTCTTGGGCCTGTTGACGTTGACCCACTTGGCTGATGGAACACATTATTAACACATTTCACCTCCAGCAAGCCACCTGACCAGGTGAATAAGTTGTCATTAAAACGAAAGACAAAAACAAAAACAAAAAAAAATTATGTAGTAGAAGAAGAAGAGCTGCGGCTGCTGATGCTTCTTCTTGTGTCTCAGCTTGCAGCCTGTCGCTGTCACTTGTCGCTGTTTAATGTATTTTGATTGTTGTCTTTTTGTCTTTTTTGTTTTTCAATTCGTTTGCCCAATGCACAATTGAAAGGGCGTGGCAGCTGGGCAGCTGGGCAATTGGTCACTGAGTAGCTGTTGTCAGTGAGAGTGGGAGATGGGGGAGGGCGTGGCGTAGTCGGTGGAGAAATCGATGTGAATCGCTGAATAAATGTCAAATCAATCAAACGAATCAGTCAATCAAACAGTCAATCAGTCAATCAAACAGTCAATCAGTCAATCAGTCAAGCGGCGGCATTTCCAGCAATAAATTGATAATTAACAGACAAAGCCTCAGCTGAAAGCGAAAATGCCAATAATCAAATAATGATGCTAGCAACAACAACAACAGCAACACCAATACACACACACACACCGACAGCAGCAACATACACCCAAGAGCAACATGTGAAAAGCAAGCAAGTAAACACTTTCTAGTGTTTCAGCAACTGTTGCCGCTGTGTCTGCTGCTGCTGCTGTTGCTGCTGCTGCTGTTGCTGCTTCTATATTTCTAACTGCTTGTCACATTTCATTTCATTTCATTTGCTTTCCAACAACAATATATTGCAGGCAGCGACAGCGACAACAGCCAAGAGCGCGCACATGACAGCTAAACTAACGTATTAATTGCAATTTGATGCACATTAACAACAAACAACGACAACAACAACAACAACAACAACAACAACAACAGGCAACAACAATAATAAACAACAATAATAAACAACGTGCCAGCTAGCAACAACATGCAGCAACAACAGCAACACTCACAGCAGCAACAGCAGCAGCAGCAGCAGCCAAATAACTTAATGCAACAACAACAGCAACAGCTAAAGCAACAACAACAACAACAACAACAAATGCGCTGCCATAGCTGTCGACAACGTCTGGGGATCAAAAAGATTTGGCTGCCGCTTATCATCTTCCTTTCACTGCAGGTGAGCAACAACAACAACAATAACGAACGAACAACAACAGCAATAACAACAACAATAACGAACAACAACAACATAAGCTTCTTTTCAACTGCTAAACACATAAGCACACATGCACACACACACACACACACACACATCATTTAAATCTATTAAAACCAAATAACAACAACAACAGCAACAACAATTTGCAATTTCGATAATTATCGATCAGCGGCATCTGTGTGTAAAGTGAAAGAGATTCGCAACTTAACAGGCTTCAAACTAGCTGCAAAGATCTAAAGATAGCCAAGGCAGAAGACGAGCTTACGACCTATCTATGATCTAGTAATCCGATTGGGATTTAGATAAAATGCCTAGCTCTACCAACAGACAATCGAGCTAATGGATCGATATAGTAGGCAGTTATTACGGGGATGTAGACAGCATTGTGAGCTTAGAAAACATAGATATGTTGATCAATAATATATACATATATAGATCATACTTGACATTGCCTTCAATTGATCCGCTTTTTACACCTCAGAGAAAACTACTCTATTGTTATATTAAATTATAGATATTAGATAGATAAATATTAGATATTATAAGTATTAATTCTACTATTGCAATTTCTATGGTAGCAGAAATGTCTACGACATTACCTCTAAGAGAGAGAGAGAGAGAGAGAGATAGAGAGAGAGAGAGAGAGAGAGAGAGAGAGA
>NW_022046352.1:26993-39324 GCF_001654015.2 Drosophila navojoa | reverse complement strand
TTTTTATTTTTTTTTTTGTATACGAAAGGCTTGTTATTATTTTAGCTTACATTCGTTAAGCACAAGTGACTCTACCTATTAGAAGAGCAACCCTTGAATCTGACGCGCAAACGGATATGAATTTTAAACGCGCAAAATGAATCGAAATTAAGTGACTTCCGTTCAGATGTCTCGCCGTCTGGACAAGCGATAGTGTGATTTTATGTTGGAAACATAGGGTGCTGTCTAGCAAGGCACAGCATAGGTGAAATCTCATTGATGTCACGTAAATGCACAACTGAACCATTCAAGCATACTAGGAAATAAGAATGAATAAGAAAGATTAAAGCTGTTGATTCGTCGAAAATCTAGATTTGCAACTGTCTTCATAAATGTGGCTGAACTATAATTTGATTTTCTGCACTCTTTCAGTTGCAAAGACATTTAATTACAGCTTAGGGGATCTTTCGGAGTAAATAATGTCTTTGCACGAGTTAAATGCTATTACTAGACGGACGCACGACGAAGTCACCGTGTGACTGATTTTGATTGTAATTGTGACAGGCATTACGAAAAGTGTCACGCAAACGATTCCAGTTGAACGTCGAACTCGCTAGTTAATTTTACCATTTGTCTCCGTTTAGTAGCTCGAATTTCATTATAAATTCATTTGATCCATGATTTTTTTTTGTAATCTGAAACACGTGCACATGTGAGAGATTATTAAAATTGTGTGGCTATGGATGTGAATTCCCGACATTCTCTTTTTGTCACTTTACTTTGCAAAGGACAATAAGTACTCCTGCATGTACTCATACAGAGCCTGCAATATTCAATCGGAAGAATTGCGCTACGTATGGCGCAAGAAGTTACTTACTCAACTTTCAAGCAAGACATAATAAATTAAGAGCATATATGTAAGCAAAAGCATATAAAAAAGTTACACATAAAAAACTCTAAAGAAGTCTAATAATAATACTCCGTAAAGGCTATTTGTTGTGGGTATGTAGCTTGCACGGCAATCACCTTGATGTAGATGTATTTGCACATATATATGTTGAGCGATTTCTGAACAGCAATTGAAGAATCCTCTACTTTACCTAACTTTCAGCTGCGTAATCGCATCGTTAGACATTAGTGAAATTCAGGTACAGTTTATAGGCTACTAATTTGAGAGCGAATCGGTCCTTTCTCATCGTTCTTCGATTGTACAGTGGATCTAATAGAATTCAATACATTCACGTATTCCGATGTGCTGCGTGATTGATTTTCTATATATTTAAGCAAATCACTAATGAGGAAGCATAGCTATGAGCTGTATTGCAATGTCTAAACCAGCGTGGACTGGACCTGACTTCCAGCTTAAAAGCGAAATTAAAATTCAATTAAAACATGTTGTCCTGCAAGCTCACCCAGCCCGATTAGATACGATTGCTGGCAAAGTGTACGTGCTTATAAATTAAATTTTGTGTCAGTTATCCGAAAACTTGCCCCACATGATTTATGTAGATTTTCTTAGATTTTTGCCTGCCTCCTCCTCCTCCGCCCACTGGACACACAGGGCCTGTCTAAGACTTTGAAACAGAACACCTTTGCAGAGTCCTTGACTGCTTGTTCGGTTGTTCGCTTGTTCACCTGTCTGTTGTGGTCGTTGCGGCTCATTGTGTATGTGTATGTGTATGTGTGTGTGCCAGTGTGACTGTAACAGACATTTGAGTAGCCGAAATATCTGTCACGTTTATTATCAAAGCAGTCTGGACAATGTTGCGATTTAATTCTTTTTGCTTACTCTGGGGGTGGGGCATGTTTAATCCATTTTACTACTAGGTAAGATTATGGCCGAATTTCCGCAAAGTAATCAAAGAATTGCTCCAAAACATGTAAACATTTTAAATAATGTTATGCTGTTTTTAATACAGCTTGGAGCTGCTTGTGATTTGTGATTTACTGAGTATGTATATACAATTAATACAATCTCAGTAAATAAATAATATAACTATACTATAAGCAGAACTACTGCTTGTGCACTGGGCTTAATAATTGACATTTCCTGATTCAGAATGATATCTGTAATCGCATTAAAGACCACTAATTTGCGAAGGGTGTATGGCTTTGAGCCATAATGCCCCTCAAGCTATGCGCTTGGAAGAGAATGAATTAGGGCTTTCGCAGTAATAGGAGTGATTAGAACAACCTATACTAGGGCAGACCTAATACATTAGATATTATTTTGTTAGCCTGGTACTGAGATCTCTTTGGTCTAGATAAAAAAAGATCGTCTCAGATGATACAAGTGATTAAGAATATATCAAAGCTGTGATGACGGAAAAGCTTAGGGTTGTTATCTCCTATTTGGCCATTTGAACGGTTTCCGGGGATAAGGAACAAGGCGGCTAGATTTTCAATTTCATTTGCCACCTGCGTCATAGTCGACTGTTCTGGCTGATGGATAAAGTTGCAAAGTGAACACTGAAAAATGTCCGAAGTGAATTTGCATTCGCTGCATCGAATTTCGCATGCTCTCAGATCGACCGCTAACATCATGGAATGAATATAACGACAATGTCTTTTAAGTCAAGGGTGTTTTTCTATAGAAAATCAACGAATAATATGGAGATGGTTAAGTGAATAGGCTGTCAGCTTAACCATGAGACAGAAGCCACTTTTTTATTCATCATTCATTCCCATGAACATTGCTCGAAAGGGTATTCGTTCATATATTTTCCAACTATAATAAGCAACTGAAAATGTTGTTTATTTGCAGCTTTAAGTCTAAATGCTCGTTCAAGTAACTTCATGAACTACAACAAAAACGAACAACTTCTGTAGATTAAGTCGGTGTCGGTGCCGGCGTTGGAGTCGGCTCTGCTGGTATAAGTGAAGCGTATCTTTTCCAACTGCTGGCGCGCCGTCGCGTCGCGTCGTAGTCGGCGTCATTCATATTGCCACTGCGTTGGTGTCAGAGTGAAACGGTAAATAATAAACAATACGCAATGGTGTTCGCTGCGCATTGCCATTTCTATTTTTTTTAATATTTATTTCTCTGTGCTGCGCTGTGTGTCTGTACGCATCTTATGGCAGGTGGTGCTACCTAAACGAAACGAAACGAAATAAAACTGGGCAAAAAAATGTCTTACAACTTTTAATTAGTTTTTGCTTAAAACCCAGTCGCATCGACCGTCCGGCATGCAGGCATAGAGATGCTGCGCTAAGCGACTGATTTCACAGAGATTGCAAATCGATTTTCTTATTTATATATTGGGCATAATATTAAGCCGAATAACAGGCAATTAAGCACAATTACAAGTGAAACCCATTTTCAAGCCATTTCCGACAGTTGTGCGACTCGAATTGCATATTTTGATGTAAGAATCAGAAGTTTAGTTTAGCCATTACTTTGAAGATGTTGAGCATATTCATGCTGAAATAAGCTTCTCACCTGACTGATGTGATAAGTTAAAAAGCTGCTGTGCCCTCTATGCTGTTGAGGAGCCACTAGAATTTTAATGTGAATGGGGTAGGCACAGGGTATTAAAAGCATTGAACTTGCATCGAAGTAGTACAGCAAATGAATCCATTTAAATATCAGCATTCATGAGTTGCGGGTCACGCATCCGTAAGTGCGATGTGATGGCAACGACATTGCTGACATCGTTGCCGATTGACAGACAGAGAATGGTTAGCGGAAAGGGCATTAAAAGCGCGCTTTGTATAAATTTTGATTTTTTATTCCTTTTTCAAAGGACGCTGGCGATGGTGTTATGACTCGCCGCAAGAGCTAACAAGCGTTACATCTAAAACACCAATCCGAAAAGCAGCGGCATAAAAAATATTTGAAAATGTACATACTGCCCATTTATATGTATATACAAATATATTCACATATATATAATATATGTATGCACATGACAGAGTGATATAGAGATAGATAAATGGCTAAATCGAAAAAGAATGCTAAATCATGGATGAAGTAGTTGCCAATCGATGAGCGCAGCTTGCACGGCTCGGATATAATTGCATTGAACCCGGCAACAAGCAAGCAGTTTTCCAGGAATCCGCGGCAGACTGTGTTCAGTGCTGTTGGCAGCAGGAGGTCAGCTCTTTGCGTCATATGGTGCGAATGATCGTTGCCATATTGAACAAATGGCTGGTTGGCTGACTGGACTGCTTGGCTGTTTGGCTGGGTGGCAATCTAGTACGCAAGCTGCAGCCTTTAGTTCATACCCGCCTCAACTTGGCCATTCTCGCTTTGCCGGACTTGGCGATACTGTTCACTTTTCGCTTTATATACGCACGCCTGCATACACACACAATATACATATACATGCAGAGATGTATGTGCTATGTACGTACTTATACGAGTCTATGCACGTACATACATGTGAAAGTGTGGGTGTATGTATTTGATGCTATGTCGCGTCGCCGCGTTAAAAGGAAATTGTGATTGCTGCATAAAATGCTTTTAGAATTGTTGCCAATCGATTTGGGCACGGATTGCTAATAGCAGCGGTCATGGGGTCGTGGTAGCTATCTTCCCACAGGGTCAACCAAAAGCGACGGCCCGCGTCCTCATCTATGGAACATGCAATTTCAAATTCATTGTGAAACATTTGCACAGAATTGTTTTTCGTATTTTTTAGCTCACACCATGGCCGGCCATGTTGTGTTCGAGTTTGTTGTCTTGCAAAGGGACAACAAAATGTTCACTTATAAAACATGATGTTGTGGCTTGTAATAGAACGAAGCACAACAGCAAGAATTATATTAACAGCAGTACAGCAACGGCTTGAAAATTGTCCTACTCCGATTGGTTAGCGAAATTGTGATTTGTATGTATTTACAGTATATGTAATTATAATTATATTATATTATTAATTATTTTATGTAAACATTTTATAGTATACCTACATTATATATATATATATAAATATATATATATATATTGTACTGAAGGTGCACGTGATTAGCTATTCATATGTATAACCTATTTTCAATTATTCTCAAATCAATTGGAGGTGAGCCCTGCAGAGATAAGACGGCTACAAAATATAACATATATCTTCCCTTGGCAAAAATTCGTAGTTTTTAATGGGAATACAATATATATTTCTGATATTTACCTGAGATTCGGAGAACACCTGTGTAAAGCATTTTGTTGATAGACATATGAAAATATGTTTATATGTATGTGTCTCTTGATAAAGTCAGGCTCACTTCACAGCAAAAAACACAACAAAAATAAAGACAACAAGTAAAACTTATAAGGCGATTCGTACTTTGGCGTTGCATCTAACATATATTGTATTAACACATTGACTTTAGTAGTTCTGCAGATTTACTTAGTGCAGAAAAAGATATAATGAAAAAGAAAAAGAAGCAGCAGGAGAATAAGACGTTAGGGTCTCTTGTACTTAGAATTTGGGAGCGCGCTAAACTGCCTTGGGACGCGGCAGTTAGACGACTGAGCCGTGCATTCTGCAGCTTTAGATACACAGAGTCATCGCCGGCTAGCGGTGTTCGTTTCCCATGTTGAATTTAATGTATAACTCTCTCTCACTGTGACTGTGTGTATGTGAGTATGTGTGTGTACGTTAGTATGTATTAACGGCCAAATCGGGCTGTACTAGGCACGGCGCAACAGGCGAACGCAGTGGCAACAGCAAAGACGGAGACGCAGTTGCCATTATGGAACTGAGCAGATGAGGGCGGATGAGCTCAGAGCGAAAAAAAAATATTGAAAAAAACATAAGAGTCTTAGAAAATTTCAAACAAATACGAAGATGGTGGAAATAAATACGAACTGACACACCCACACATCTTTCAAGACAGATATATATTATATTGATTGCATGCAAGGTTCAATTGTTATTCTGGATTACAATCGCAGCCTCAGAATGAAAACATAATAATGGATACGTGTACATGTATGCGTGCTATGTGTGAGCGTAGACATACATAAGCAGATTCATGCATATTCACTGTGTTATCTACAAACACAAACGCTGACTTCGGCTGACACGCCAGCATACTTCGGCTCGTTATGGTTTTTCCAGCCTGTTGCACCAGTTCGCCACCCACATTCAACAGGCAGGAGACCCTTCTGCAACACATGAAGAGTACATATATATGAATATATATTCATATATGTATGGATACATATAGACAAGTATATATATGTATGTGGATATATACATATGTATGTATATGCATGCATGTGTATGTGCACGTTGGGATGCAAGCTTTATTTATACATATATGCTTGGGTATGTGTGTATGTGTCACATGACACATCCGTTTCCGCAACAATCAGGATTCATTTTCTGTAAGAGTGTGCGAACACCAGCTTAGTTAGCAGCGAGCAGCCCAGTATGAAATGCAGGCGTGATAAACTTATAAAAATGAAAACCTTTTACTCATTCGCCGCTCGCGTGGCAGTGACCCTGTTTTCTTTTCTTATTTTTTTTATCGATGCCAGAGAGAATGATTCTTGCTGGTTGTAGGCTTCATATAGTGTAATCATATTTGAAAAATGTCTGCAGGGGTATCTCTAATAAATAGAATCACACTCACATAAGCCATTTAGTTGCAGGCATACCAGCAACTGCCTTCGAAGGGTCGCAAAGTCGCGTTGTCGTCGTTACGGCCGCTAGGACAATACGAAGTTGTCGCTTTCTCCATCCCCATCGAGCTAAAGGCTAGTTACGTTACGTTGTTGTTTTTGATGCGCCTTCGGCTTGAGCCTACATTAGGGGAAGTGCTTATGAAGCACACAGCAATAATTCGTTATGCCCTTACAGTGGAACCGAAGCATTAGAACAATGCCATTTGAAATTTTCAATTGCTCATTGGTATTAGCAAACAGATCTTTCAGTTATATAGTGCATAGGATCGACTGGGTCGGAATAGCTGTATTGATGCTTGATAGCTTAGTTTCAATATGCCGAATATCTTATAATTTCGCTCGGCTAACGGTTGTTGCTGAAGCTCGATGAGTTTTGAGGGGAACGTGTTTTGAGATGGCTCAATTGCATAATTGGCTTTTGCATCACCATCCACCAATGTGCCGCATACTGTTGCAGGCCGCCTGTTGCCGGCACAGCCTGTTGCTGCAGCTCCTTCTGCAGTGTTAATAATACGAGAATCTGCGCAACTCACCACTATGGATACATATTGCTGGACTCTAAACTGTTGCTCACTCTTTAGCAACAGGTTCTCCGGCAAGCAATGACCCACGACCCCACCGGGTGCGCTGCCACAGGCATGCGCACATGGACCATTAGCGGAATGAAATTATAGAGAAATTCAAGGCGCAGTTATGTCATTTGGCTTCGGCAATCACTTGTGCCCCTTCAGCGCTATTTCCCCAGCTGCACGACGAAGTCGCACACCTTGCCGCCCATACCAGGGCATTCAGGAGAAGTGCGCATCGGCATGGCACGACAGGACAACGGCCACTGTGCAAATGGAGCCCACACATGTTGCGCCCCTGCTTCGAGTCGATGCCTGCACGTCTCCGTCCGCTTCACTTGCCAAGGTGAATAAGATATTATTATCCTCGTATCAGTACATGCGGCCGTGCGAAAAAAGCCCTGCATGTTTATTTTGAAACAATTTATTTAAGTATGCGTTCTCTCTTTTCATTCTCTATTTGCATATACCCACCTAAACATAAGCGCAGGTTAATGAAAATTCATTATATTCGCATACAAATACAAATACATATCACATATACATATATACACATTGAGTTCATATTATTAGCTTACGCTACAGCGATTGCGAAATCCTTTCCATACAACTGCTTCATCCAATATTTATAATTAAAATAGAAAAAATTACGTTTGAAATTGTTAATAAGTGCTAGGTAGCAATAGACCGGGAATAGTTAAAAACAGGTATTCATTAAATGTTGCAGCTGAAAGTTGAATATTCTTAAATATCATATCTGAGTTTACTGTATTTTCAGAGTCTTTAACCTTTTGCAGGCTAATAAAACTTTAGGTGGGCCTTTATTGAATTTTTGTTTACATTCTTGTTTCTCTTTTGTTTCGTTTTTCTGTTTTTTTTTTTTTTCGCATGTTACTTTTGTGTTCAGGCTGCGGATGTGCGTCCGGGAACATGCCCACAAAATGACACCTTTGTGTATATACGCACAATTTTATAAGCTAGTGGAAGAGACAACAGCACAGCAACCTGCGCCAATCAGTGGCTTTTAAGGCCTATGCCGTTGCTGCAGCCGATAGGCCATGTGAGAGCACCCAACTCAAACTGGGCCCCATCGGCTACTGTGAAGCGGCAACATGGCGTAGGCGAGCAACGAACAAAGAGCAAACACGATGCGTTTGACAAAAGTTGCATAAATTAACGTTAAAAGCAATGGCCTTGGTTGTTGTTATTGGCGTTGTTACTTTGTTAGCGGCTTGGGCCGGACCCGGCCATGTCCTGGCCCACAGGCAGCTACATGCAATAAAGTCATCAAATGATGCCCGTGTGATGATGCTGCCTTTGTTGATGCTACCTGGTCATGTGCAAAACAACCGCAAAATTCATTATTGCATTTACCGTCGATATCTTTCAGTTTCTACGTTTTTCAAATCTTATTACGTAGCTAAAAACGTCCATTGTTCCTCTCAGTATTGCTGACAGACCATTTGTGCTGTAAAGCGTACGTTTCGTACAATTTTCTAATGAATGCAGTGCACATCTTTCGACATGAACTTCTATAACATTGTCCCATTGCTCCCCTTATACGTTCTGAAACGTACCTATTTATCCAGTATGCCGAGAGGAACGTATGTGGCTGTTTATAAAACAATAAGGCTTGTTAGAATGCTTTTAAAACCTCCCCTAATTGGTGGCACAGGTAACACATGCCGCCGAATATTCACGTGTGGACATCGCCCGCTGCGAGTGTGCGGAGCGTGGACAAACGCGTAATAGGAAAAAAACGTGTGCACAGCTCTAAATATAGGAATAAATGAATTATGAGTAAATTGATTTGCCTCGCTCTCGTGCACTCAAGCATACAGCATACAGCGCTGCTTTCTGTGCACCTGAGTGTAAGACAGCAGAAATAGCAGCCATACTTGGTGAGCAACACCTAGGAGAAAATTGATGTGTGCATTCTAAAACACTTTGATGTTTATCTTCCTGTTTGGTAATTAATTAAGTGAAAGCCTTGCCGGCCTTTTTCACTAACATGTGCTTAATTTACTGGTGCATACCAAATCCTCTATGTCATTGTCCAAAGGGTTTTATGAAAGGATACCACCAATCAATATTTGCGGACGAACATACAGCCAATGCAAGTGTTGGGGTAGTTTATACAGCTCTTACACCTACCTAATCCGGGGACTAAATGGCTCAATTGCTATGGCTGAGGGCGTTTACAAACGGTTCAGCTGCCAAAACATTCTCAAAGCCTTATCTTAACGTTCGATATATTTAAATATAAACTATGTAGAATCAATAAATATGATCATGCGATCATACTAGAGTAGAGGGTATCACGGGCTCAGCCTTCGCCTGCTGAGGTATTCATACTTATTGAGGCGACGATATCAAGTGGGATATGATGGGATGGATAGCTATAACGCCCACCAGGCTTATAAAGTGGGTTCAACTAAAGTCGCTGCAGAGCAGTTGACATATAAATACAGAAGAGTTTTAAATGGGGACGTTCAGTTATTTATTGTCTCATGGCTCTCTGCCACTGGTTGGCACAGTGCTCGTCAATGCCAGCCACAACAATGAGAGGCAGCTATGTTATCATGGCGTTGTTTAATTAAATTTCTGAAATTAAAATGTTTTGTTTATATAAATTGAAAAATGCGCAGACCAACTACTACTCAATAAGACAAAAGGACAAAAATCAAACAACACACAATGACAGAACAACCGGCGAAGCAGGACTGATCACGAACTCTGAATACCCTCATCAGATTTCTTCTTATTTTTGAAATGTTTGACACTGGAAACTGGTTGATTCATTTGCATTGTCAAGAGTACATATCATATTGTCATATCAGCACTTAAACCATATAAATAAAGTAGTGTTCCCTCTAAATATATTTTTATTTGCCAGAAGTGTTGCATACTGCTGCAAGAAGCTAGGGGACCTTTGCGGCAGTCATCGACAGTTCGCTGAGTAGCAGTCTGCCTGCCAGTTAGCGCTATTGTTTGCAACTCAAATCGGCGCTGGTGCGATATATGTATATTTAACTGAAAGCCGTTTTCTCGGTTTAACAGGCTGCAAGCCAGTCATTCAGTGATTGAGCGTCATCAATGTTTTCAGACATTGGCAGGTGTATGCAGGTGTAGGTGCAAGTGTAGGTGCAGGTGCAGGTCCATGTGTATATCCATGTTTATTTCACAAGTGTTGCCGGCTTTTCAATTTGCTTTCTTTCATTTCGCTTCTATTCTCTTTGTGTCTTTGGGTACAACAGTTTCGCCGCAGTTTAATTGAAGTTCAAACGTGTCCTTATAATTGCTTAAAAAATCCCGTTGATCGACTGACACTTAAATTCGCCTTGTTTCGGACTAGTTTTGACTTTTAAGGAATCGCTAAAAAACATTATTAATTGTAGAAGCTAATACGATTTCCGAATCGTATTAAACTTTGTATAAATCTAACTCGGTTTTTTTTGTCGGTAACAAGCGTATTGATTCGAAGTGTTTATTTTTGACACAGACTCTCTATGATTTAAGATCTTTTGAAATCGGATACATTTGATATATTTAAAAAAGGAAACATTGCTCGTATTTTTTTTTTTAATTTAAGTTTTATGTTTTGTTCATTTTTGTTTGTATTGCTGTTGATATATGAAGTGCCTCTGTTTGAATTACAAAATGAAAATATGTAGAGTATCATGCAATCGGCTGACCTCGACTGGACCTTCTTACTTGCTTTAGCTCTCTTTCTGTGCTGGTGCATATTCAGTAAATTTTTGTTTTTTATTTGAGCGGACACCATATTTATGGTTACAATATTTTATATTCATACACACTATATATTACGCTTGAGTGGCTCTTATCATTCTCTCACAAGTAAATAGCTTCGACATCACAGAATATTATGGATAAATGGATTTGTTTATTTGATTAACCACAACTCGGTTATTCTTTTGATCGTTGAGTTGGTCACTAAGTCGTCAACCATCAGTCTTTGGTCTTACGGCTATTTCATTTGCGACAAAATATATAACGGAATACCACCAACCCATACACCCACCCACCTATCCACTCTTGCCCTCTTTCATCCAGCCAGCGAGCTATCCAACCACATATTAGGCTAAAAAGCGCTCTACTTGCTGGCAGCTAAGCATGCATGCTACATGGTATACGTCGTCAATGGAGTAAGCAAATGAGGCATTGGAAAGCGGAATAGTGTGGACACTTTGTATACTTTGTTACCCTTGTCAATCAGTTGTGTCCGTCGTTCTCGAGTCCAAATATTTTCAATGAACTGCAAAATATCTTATTCCCTTCATTTAATTACAGTTTATCTGTATAATACTCAAAGCACTTTCCTTCAATTCACTGACATGTGCAAGACAGTCCTCCCTTCCGTGCTCCGTTGATGGGAGCGAAAATTGTTTAATTTTGTTGATTACTGTCATGCTGAAATTCATTTGGTTGTGTGCACAGCTTTCTATCATGCTCTGAAGACGGCTGTCACTGAAATCGACAAAGAGCCAACTTTGTTCAATTGGCGGGAAACCCTTTGATTTCCGACTCATTGCTGTCCAAACACAAAAACTCTGCGTATGCCAGCTCGGCAACGTATCTAAATCGAACTAGCATATCTGATGCAAAAAATAAGCAAAAGCCTCGTCATCGGGAAAATCCACCCGACTTCACAACACTCGTTTGCCAATACTTGGTCCGAAAACAGCTCAATTTATTTCAACAGTTTTATTTAACAAATTGAATTGAATGATTGAGGTTTTTCCATATCAGTTTTAGCTCTTAATATTCTACATATTTACAGTTAATCAACACATAAATAATAAAAAAAGTGAGCTTTCTTCGAGACTACTCGACTACCAGATCCTCTGTGGAATGCAAAAAGATGATATTTCACACCTCCTATGCTTCGCTTATGCATGCATGACAAGCAGCACATGTACCCATTGACACACCCACATACATATGCACTCACGCATAACTAAATAGCTGCTCAGTAACGCAGTGACTGTGATTGGATTGCAATTTGGGCTATGCAATGGGAAATTTTAGAATGTGATGTCATTACTGTCACTACATTCATGTGTTTACTTTACAACCCACAAGTTTCTGCTATTTATACCCTGAACCCATTGAAAATGGGAAATCAGGGTATAATGGTTTTGTT
>NW_022046352.1:0-12732 GCF_001654015.2 Drosophila navojoa | reverse complement strand
GAATCTATCA
This sequence comes from Drosophila navojoa, assembly GCF_001654015.2. Next base: position 12,722 of record NW_022046352.1, on the reverse strand, counting down.
ATGCTCTTAGTTTGGATCTTCTACCAAATGTGTGGTAAAAGCTTAGTGCTCTGAGACTGCATGACAAAAGCTGAATGATGTGACACTCAATGGGTGATACATTTGAAACTTGTGGCAATATTTTTGATAATATGCTAGTTTAATAATAGCCCTATGAATGATTAGGAAGCTGTGCTCGACTATTTGATTTATCAATTTCGACATCTATGAAACATGTGGAAAGATTGATCATGTTTGCTGAAAACTTGAGATAAGACAGCAGCATGACAAAAGCTGAATGCTACGACACTCGATTGATTGCTTAATAAAATTTGTGGAAAATTAATAATATTCAGCTCGTTCAAGAAAAAAGCTAGCATTCTATATTTTTAAACCTGAGAATCTATCAACACATCATTCCATCAGTATGGTAATGCTCTTAGTTTGGTGCTTTTACCAAATGTGTGAGAAAAGCTGAATAATATGATACTCAATGGACGATACATCCATGAATTTTGAGGACAAATTGTTCGTAATATGCTCGCTAAGTAAATGACATAGCCTTATGAATGATTAAAAAACTGTGCTTCTAATAAATGTGAAAAAAATAAAACTTGAAACTTTAGTTAGGGCAGATTCATGACACAAGCTTAATGCTACAAGACTCGATAAGTAATATTCGACTGAGCACTAAGCGCGACTGCGATTGGTCTGCGCTACAGTGTGGGCAATATTATGTGAATTAATTAGTATAATCGTTTCTTTCGTAGACGGACAATCTAATGAAACTTTCAGAACTTAATCATAATGTTCAAATTTGTATATTTCGGAGGCACAAGTCTATATGGGTCTGTGATGATTCCTTCTGCCTGTTACATACTTTTCACAAAGCCATTACACTCTGATTTCCCATTTTTAATGGGCTTAGGTCCTCATTAGGACGGACGGATATCCTACTTGGGTATAGTCTGAACTTCTAATGACGTGGGTATTTATATATGTACATATATATATTTATTTGTGCAATCATATGCGAAGCCACTATTAGAGCTTCATATAGCAAATAAAACACTAAAGTAGCTCAATTCAACAGAGTGTTTTTTTCGATAAAACAAACTAGATCTAACCGTTCTATGCAGGGACTTACTCTAATGCTCCTTCTGTCTGTTGCATATATTTTAACCAAACCCATTATACCCCGATATCCCATATTCAATGAGCTCAGGGTGCACAAACAAACAATTTCAGACAGACAATGGTGACACCTTACTTCTGGATTTTGAATAGCGATGGGTAATTGAGTGGAAACTTGAATCGATTTTATAATTTTCATACACAAACATACATGCCCACACGCACACACATAACCCATAGGGCTTTAAACGAGACTATGCGACTAGGAGAAATTACGAAGCCTCCGTTTTCATTTTCAAAGAATCATCAATAGGTGCCGTGTTTTGCCCATTGCCTATAGGTAAGTGTAGAACAAATTCTTTCTTGAATTTTGTTTAGATAACAGTTTACACACTGCTACTTCCCAAGTAGTGGTCAGATATTTAATGTTTATATCACATATTATGCATGTATAAGAGAGATTATCATTATAAAGTAAAACTCAAAAATTTGGTTAACTATTCGCAACTTGATACAGGGTATAATGCGGTCTGACCCAACAACAAGAGAGCGAACGGTCGGCACTGCTGCCTGTTACTCTACACGTCATTGACATTGATTTAACTTTCGAACTTGGCTTTGTGGGGCGAGCAAGGTGTTTCTATAAGTTTTAGCTGCTTCTCATAAAGCCATTCAGTCAAGCACAGAGTCCAACAGTCATTTGTATTTTCATGGAATGTTCTTTCAGGCAGTTTGACGGAAGCAAGTACCTTTGTTTGGGGACTCGTACAAATGGCGTGGAAGAATTGCTTTAAGTAATTGTTTTTTTATCTCATCTATGAGCATTTTCTGGTTTTCCTTTCTGCCAGCGTGTGACGTAGCTGATGCTTTCCTTGCAACTAGCAGGGCTATTTCTGTTTTGAGTGTTTTGTTTTTTGTCTGAAAAGGCCTTGATGTAAGTTCGCTGCAAAGTCTGTTAATCATAGAAAATGACTTTAATATATATATGTATATGTTTATATATGGGTATAATGAAAATGGGTACTATGCGTCTGCAGCTGAAGGGAATGTTAAGCAAAATAAATAAGACAATATGAATGAGCAACACTTAAGAGTTCATTTTTAAAAATGCCATGATGTGTGTGTAGGGGCTGCACGTGTGGCAACTTTAATCAGACTCGGTCTGTGGCTGTGCCTCTGTGCCTAGGCCTGTTCCCAACAGTTGATGCCCTTGCGGCAACGGCGGCGGTGGCAACAGCTACAGGTAAGGTGGCCGATTTAACGCTTTCGAGCCCACCGCTACTCTTTCAGTTTTCATTTTACATATTGCCCTCGGAGTTGTATATTTTTTGCTTTTGTATTTTTGCCAGCTTCCTCGCCTGCCAGGCGCTCAATGTTTCTCTTAGAGCGTGTCTGTCTGCCTAACGGCCGCCTATCTGTTTGCGCAAACTGCAAACTGCCTGCATTCCTCTCTATTTTGCACCTTTTGTACGTTTTTAATTTTCCTGTTTTATTTCCGGTTTTACGATTCCGATCTCAAATCTAGATTGCAATGGCATCACTGTTGGCGTTGGCGTTGGCGTTGGCGTTGGTCCGACAATGAGCTGGCAGTCAACACCACAACTCCAGCAGGCTCAACTCCCGATGCAAAACATATTTCGCTTTAATATATCTCTTTAAACGCGGTCATAAAGCTAAGTTAGAGTTAACCACCAAAGCAAGCCTATATACCGCTTCGGCCTCAACTCGAATGCTTCTTACTGCCTCTGTTACACAGCAGCCACCGTCATAGATAAGCAGCAAGAGCACATGGGCGAACAGAGTAGACGGTTCGGAGAGCCCACGATAAACATTTATGTACTTAGCCGCTTTTGTAAAAATATTTGCATAAAAGGGTCAGTGGCTTGGCGGGCAAGAGGGCTCACTGAAAATATGCCTGTGAAAAGCTGTTTCCACATGTATGTCATTAAGGAAGCAGAGTCTATTTCCTGTGAGGTCCTTCTATTGATATTGAATGTGCAATGTTGGGGACCTTACCTTGACCAGGTTAACATCCTGTTTCCCTTAACCGCAAGCTGCACTACACATCATCAGCGTGCTCTGCCCAATAGAAAAGCGTTTCCAAGAGGGATTTATTAAGTAGCTTGACAGACGATGGGGACTTAGTTCTGTTAGTTCTGGCTTGTCGGTAGTAACTCGGGGTATATAATAATTTCTGAAACGTAAGCGAGCAATACGTTCAATGGTTTCAAATTATTTACAACCATTCTTATTTTTTACACCCATCAGCCATAGCCGTTCAGACGTGCACATCTGACGGCTGATAGACGTTTAACAAAAGGACAAGCTGGATTCTACAAATATCAGACTGTGGACTGTTGCAACAACGTTGGGTAAAAATAAAAGCATACGGAAACAGGGGGGAAGTCAGTGAGGGTGTGCCAGAGAGAGAGAGAGAGAGGGAGAACAGAGAGGCGAAAACAAAGCGTTTATAAGGCATTGTTAGCCACCCGTTGAACGGTCGGTCTAACTGATGTTGGCCGCTATTCAACGGCAGCTGCTGGCCTCAAGCTGCCAAAACAAATAAGTTTTTACTGACTATACGATTACTCGGTTGCTGCGGCACTGGCTTGGCAGATTTGTTGTTGATAAAAAGATTGACAGCGTTGATAGCCGAAATAATTAATTGAATGAAAATGCTACAACAAATGCCTTTAATTAGCGTCGGGTTTCTGCGCTTCTCGGCCAGACGACTGTCTAGGCAGGGGGAGAGTGCAGGGCGAACGGTGAGTACAGGAGGGGGGATGTGCCTTGGCTGCCTGAATAAATGTTTGCTGTCCTTACAGCTACTAAAGTGCTAAAGAGAGTATATTAAATGCTCTTAACATATTATTGGCTTAGCACTGAACTGACTTCGCTTGTTTTAATGTTCGATTAACGAAATGACAATAAGTAGACTTCGTTTCTTCGAGACTCTCCATGAAAAAAGTTTGCGATTATGGTGGACAAATAAATAATTGATAGAGCTTGAGTAGCTCACCGTCAATCAGTTTAAAGTTTTAAATTTTTCTTCCATTGAGTTTCCCTCTTTGTGCTAAAGACCTCATCGGCCTCTGTGATGTAGGTTGGTTCCACTACGAGCCGCCTATGTCGCGATTCTTCTTGAAAATTATTCAAGCTGAAGGATATATGATAATTTCCGACGGAAGTGTAATCAAAAATCGCTTAGACAACTGAACGCAAGAGTGCTTACCTGTGTGCGCTGGCTGCATGTGCTCAGAGCAGAAAAGTGAAACCTGATGAGGAATTTATGTGTACATAATTCAGCTCATTTACATCACTGTTCATGCTGCATATGCTGTAAATGGTGGCATGTATAGAATGCTATATTAACTTTCCTCATTAGCCGGCATTTACTCGTGATAGTATGAGTGCATGCAACATTCCGCCATAAAATGTCTCATATACGCACTTATCCATTAATAAGCAGCTTCAGCATTGTAATGCAAGTGTGATTTACGCGTAATTATCATACCGATTTCAAATTTAACGATAGTCCAATTTCAAGCCCAGTTGTGCTGTGATTGTTATCTTGCATTCGGAGCGGTAAATGGTAATTATTATATATCTCCTCCGGTCTCTAATTCGGCACTGTGAGACTGAGGCTACGTCGGTATTCATATGACTAATAGCCAAACTATTAAGTGTTGAACTGTAGAAACTCTCTTATCTCATGTCCGCGAGTCTTCAATCCAATTTGATAAATTTGCCATAAGCCTTTGGAGTTTTTTGCAGAGCTTCCTGTCAGCTGTCAGGTCACCAATCGTGCACCTTTACGGTTGACTTAACTACATCCATACACACTTCTAAATATATGTGTGCAAATACATTCGAATGCATGCGTGTGTGTGTCAGAATCGGAAGGATTCCTGCTATACTTTTATTTGAATAATCCACGCCGATGCACTTTCCACTAACTGCCTATGTCCACGAATGCAAATTTATGTATGTATGTAGAGAATGTCTGATGCCGAATGTTCAATGTTGAATCTGGCATGTGCTTTTGGCCAATGATGGCAATATTTTTAATATACTTTTATTTAATTCCATCAAAAACCAAACGACTTAACGTTGTAAACTCATAAATCCATCATTCAATTTGCAAATGGGCAAATGTGGTGAGTAGATTTGTCCAGCATTTTAACTGAATAATTGATCAAAATTTGACACACAAGTTTATTTAATGCACAGAGGGCAACGAAATAAATATACAACCTGCTGTCCGACTGGGACCGCGCTGGAGCCAGGCTTAAAAACTGAACTGAAATGGGAACAGAGCGAGAATTATTGTTGATTAATAAGTACATGACGGGTGTTGGCCGAGTTGCGGAATGCCATGAATGAGCAGTCTGACAATACCCTTCGACCTGCGCCACGCCGCGATAGAAACGCAAAAGAGCAAACGTTATCAAAGCCAATTGCTGTCGTCTGTCATTGACGCTGCCGTCATGATGCATGCAACACAAAAATGAAATATACAAAGTGAAATTGAAGTGGAATTATTCATGGGATTTTTCTGCACTCGTGCTTGGGCCTCTGCCAAGGCCCCTGCCCCTACCCCTACCCCTACCCCTGCCACTGCCGCTTCCATTGCCTGAGTTGGAGCTGGCGGTGGCGGTGGAGCTTTGAGCCCAACAGAAGGCACTTCTACACATCTGTTGGGCCGACACTGTCGTGTCGCTTTGCCGATCGTTAGTTGGTTTGTTTTTGGTGCACTTCGGCATTTGCAGTAGACCAGTGCCAATGCCAATGCCAGGAACAGGAAAAGGAAGGAAAGACCAGTGCTGTGCATGATGGCCACGTTGATGCTATTTCTGTTCCCTGCCGATGGACTGATGATGCCATCAGCAAAAAAAAGAAGACAACTATTCCCACTCACGTTGAAACAATTGATGGACTGACTGACTGGCTGACTGGTTGACTGCTTGACTGGTTGGCTGGCTCATCGGCAACTGGAATGGCTGTCTGTCTCGCAATGTCTCCACCTGCTTTATGACGGGCATTTCTCTATATGGACGTTCGGTGTTTGGTGTTGACAGCACACAAAGCTTAGCTACTGCGAGCAATCATTGAGTTGTCCATATAAATTTCGTCTGCGATTTCAAGGAAAACCTGAGACTTTTAACGGCCTTCAAAGGTGAGAGGTTATCCCCTTGGCTGTTTCATGGCCATTCTAATAGTCCGTTTCACTGATTGCAATCAATTTGCCATCACGTACTTTTCATTGAGTTGATACTGAATTAATAAATCCCTTAATAGAGAGAGCGTACAAAGAGATAAGTCTTCAGTCTACTTTAATTCCCACATTAATAAATGAAAATATTCGCAAACTCGGTGAAATGAGCAGTCAGTGACGCAGTCAGATATGGGTAGATTAACATACAATATATCCTAATATAAATATGGTACTAGGGTCAGAATTATACTTCATATGAAATGAACTAGCACAGGATTCCAAAGCCTTTTCTGTTTGTGTAGGGGCAGAGTGAAACACAACTCAAACAGCTGCCATACAGCGATAGACTCTAGTGTAAGCTTATTATTTTACCAGCAAACGTGACCTGTCACATTCAAGAACAAAATATAGCGAAAAATTTAGTTTTAAAATTACAAATTATATATGCATAAAATCCACAATGTCGAGGACGCCAGCTGTGCCCGCAAGCTGACTCCTTGGCTTCAGAGGACAATTAACAGCTGTGTGTGGATGGGCTGGCGTGGCTCTTTGTGAATAAAATGTAAAGTGGCATAGGACGGTACAATTACAAGGGTTTTTGGTTGATATGTGGTTCCGCACAGCCTCTGGGCAGACAAGTCACGCCCACATCCACATCGACTATGCCTAGCCAAACAGTGGGTGACTCTCCTCACAATAGGCAAAAGATAAGTTCCGGAGCGGGCGCTTACAGCATTTTGTGTATATTCCTAACGTGGAAGTATCCCCACTGCATAAGCAGTGACCCAAATCCGGTTGCTCCTTCCTCTCAAGCATTTCCCGACCTTCTCTTCGTGCCCTTGCTCAGGCAGCCCGGCATCTGAGGCTGAGAACGCCCTATAGCAGCTGTTGGAAAGAACAATTAAAAGGACCAATGTGTGTGCAGGCCACCACGCATGCTATATAGAGGTCTTAATGAAAGGCGCAAAATTATGAACTCTGGCCAAGGATGAAAACGCTTTAATTTGCAAACACGCTCAAGGATACACAGGCCAAACAACAAAGAGGCACGCAGGACTGAACCCTGTTTATTTCATTGTCCCACCGAACGAAATGCTCGACCATCCCCAAATACTCGCATGCAGATGACAACAATTAATAATTTATCTATTTTACGAAAACTTAATTCAATGCCTTTGCAGAAACATGCTGGTGTGTGGTCTCACTTTTTAGGAATATGTTAGCGAGCAATTGCATAACAATACTCATCGCTGTGGCCCGTTACAATATTGAAATGGCATTTTAAGAGGCGTTTCCCGAAGGGTGTCTTCGAAAAACTTACATTTTGGGAACCTTTCGTATACACAATTCAGTTTGTGTATCAATGTAATGATAAATAGTTAATTATTGGACGGCGACTAGCGGAATGGAGCCAACATTGACTGGCTACTTACTCAGTGGCCAAAGGTAAACAGAAGTGCAGTCCAAAGTATTGGAAAAACCACGTGTTGAATGTTCGAAAAGGTAAACAAATCTGCGAAGGCGGTCTGCCGAATGGAACCGACGAGCCGACTCTCACCGCTCGCACCCGACCTACCAGAACGGACGAACGTGTATGATTTGAGTGAAACTTTTGGCCAACATTCGGCAAAAGCTTTTATACACCCGGCGTCTCTGCGACTGCCGACTGCCGACTGCCGAGAGCCGACTACCGATTGCCGACTGCCACTGGCAGCCAGTGCCAATTTCCACTGGCTGCCGCCACAGCGGTCACGGAAGTGTTGATGTTCGAGCAGAAGTGACTGTGCCGTCAGTTGTTTTGTAAACGTTCACGACTTCAGTTCACCGTAGCGGCGGTCCAGGTCAAACACGTTGTCGAGCACTTATTACTTTCTAAAGACTCGTAGTGCTCCGTCATCAGTTAATTTTGTCGACATATTTGTAGAAGTTGTTTAATATATATTTTTTTTAATGTGTATATATATATATACGCAATTGATTCATTATATGTAATTGTTTGAAAAAAAAAAAAAAAAAAATCAGTGTTCACATAACAAGTATTTAAGTGTCCAATATTTCAAATACTAAAATATATTTCATATTTATGTGAAAAACCGTCAATTCCATTAATTGTGACTTAAAAACTTTGCTAATACATCAATTCAATCCATAGACAGAAAATTAAAATTATAAATACGTTGGAAAGTGACCACAGTTTTCTAATCCATCTTTTAAAATAGAATGGTATGTACTTGGCACCATTATCATAAATCCTTCGAGATCTCTTTCTTATACACTTTGGTGGCTAACAGTTATCAAAGTAAACTAGTTATACCTATATATAACTAAAATCTAAGATATTGATCAGACCAAGCTATAGAGAGGGGACCATAATAGATGATACCCATCGCGTCGCAGAATATATGTTAATGCCGCTCAGATTGTCTCGATAAACAAATCGATAAGCTCAAAACCGATCTACTTAAAAGAAATGATTTTCATAAGCTTTTTCTGCTTGTAGAAAGTACCTAGGAAATGCAAAATTATTGCTCTCCTTCGTTTCACAAAAGTAATAAATAAAATTTGCAAACGAAGAAGAAATATTTTTGTAGTAAAATTTCTGTTCGGGCTTATCGCCCTAACGCGTGATATGAATAAGAATTTCTCGTGACAGCGACTGGTCTTCGTTTTGCTCTAAAGAGAGTACCCAACAGACTAAATAAAATACGAAGCTGGATATGAGACGTAGTTGACTGTCTAACAGAAAGTCTATGCAGGGACAATATAGACAGCGGCTCGCCGCAAATACGCAAATACGTACGCGACCCCCATCAACCTTGGCGGACATGTGTATTGGTTGTTTTTGATAAGTTAATGTCGGGACACAGCTATTATTTGTAGTTAAGAATGAATGTCCAAGTGTCTGCGCCTCGTCTTCAACTTAGCCCCTCTAGGCCTGTTTCCTCTCCTCAGCTTACAATAAGTCTACTTTACGTTAAATTACCCATTGTCAAGGACTTTTCAACAACTTTATATACGTTTCCGTTTCCGAAAGTGTGTGTCCACAGTCAGAGGCGTGCTCGCATATGCAAACACATGCAACGACTCTACTACAGTCAAGCCTACCTATACGTACCGCACAACGCAGCTGAGAAAAGATACTGAAATTTCATCAAATTTTAAAACTTATGTAATATAATGCAAGCTGCTTTATCATAATTCAACATTTGTATGGATAGTTACTATGTTCATATCGTTTGAATTAATTTTCAGTACATTAGTTAAAGATGCTTGAGGACATTTAAGTGTATTTTACGCATGATATATAAAAGATGCCTGATCCCAGCCGATATTATGTGCAGACATGTAATTTGTATGTTCACTGTGATATGCTGAGCCAGAGAGCACCTACGACTGCCTCCCATTGCAGCCGAATAATTTGGAGCATATGCTGCATTTGGGCAATAAAAACGTGTGACAACAACAGCAAAAACAACGACGGGAACATGCAACATTAACTATGAGGCAACTACATACTCATATATATGTATATGTTTATGTCTGTGTATATCTGTAACTTAACTAAAACTGAACGTACGTGCTAGCAGCCGTCGTTTTTGGAGCCACTGCAACTAATAGTTGCCCTGTCCCTTATTTCCGCCCAGTAAACCTTTTGCTCGCCATTCGAGTGCGTGTAATAACCGGCTGTCTGCAGATACTAAATCAACGCGTTGGGTATTTGCATTCGGGCTCCAGTTACCGCTCACAGAGCACGTTCCCCGACCGCCATTAAGGCAGTCAGTCTAACTGCTTGTCCGAGTTCTTTTTTGAGATTATGGCTATATGTATGTGCGGGCATAATGAAAACGTTTTGTGCAAGCCCCTTGCGAACCCTCACATTATCCCCGACACACACACACACACATAGGCACACTTCCTGCAATTCCAACTAGTTGCTAACTCTTTAGTTGTTCTTCCTGCCACTGAAACTTCCCTTCAGTTTGGAAAAGTGCTTTGTAGACTAAGCTAACTCCCCTTCTCCTATTCAAATCAACACAACTCACAAGAGTTGCAAAAAAAAAAAAAAAAAAAACAATCCTATTTACTGTCTATCCTTGTAAAAACTTATTCCGTTCCATTATGTTCTGAAAGTGAATGTGATCTTCATATGTCTAAATAGATTTTTAAGATGAGATAAAGTCTTTGTTATATCTCAGTGATCGAGATATGCCATTAGATACCAATATATGGCTGAAACTCCAATTGTGCCCGAGCTACTTACAAAGAACACTGAAAGGTATGTGCATATATCTAAGCTAAGTCACGCATTTTTGGAAGCTATAAAATCTAGCGACGGACATGGCTTTCTATGATTACAAAATGCATTACTTATCCATTTCAATCCGCACAATGGCAGCAAGTAAATTTAATTCAATTAATTCGTTTTTTCCCGCTAGTCTGTGGTCAGGCGGAGTCAGCGGCTGTGCCTAAGCCACAAAAATTTCAATTTGATAGATTTCATTTTAGGCATTTAATCAACATTGACATTGATTTCATTTTATCGGATTTGTTTCGGCAAAATTTTCAAGGTCTTATACTCTTCAGTTTTAAGTATTAAATCTGCAATTAGACGTTTGCAGCAGCTCGTTAAAGTACTTACGGTCGAATTAATAAATATTGTGAAATGCTTAAAAATAGCTCGTTGCAAAATCTTCAAAGCCATTTGGTTTTGGCCATCAATTTGCTAACAAAATTTGTATTTTCTTTGGGATTCAATAAACAATTTCTCACTTGTTAAGTAGCGTTGAATAAACAAATCGCGAATGAACTGAAAATATTGCTAAAATTGAGGTGGGCGAACATTTATTTAGCCAACATTTTTATTGGCCATAACATTTTCCAAGCCAAGGTAAGAGGGCTGTCTCTCGAATATAATGTCATTAATCTAAACATGTAGTATAATAGTTCCAAAAGTCATAAAATTCCAATAGAATACCTGTAGAAATGAGCAGATGTAAGCGAGCAAGAAATATTCATTGATTCATTCACCTATGCGTGAGTGTATACAGCGGAATCGTAACACGTATTCAAAGCAAATCCATAAAACACACGGAAAACACAAAATTCTTATGGAATAAGGAAAAATCTGACTCAATAGATGAGCAAATATGTACACATTTAATTCTATATTTTTACTGAGCGCATCAAATATGTGTTTCATTACTCACGCCCACGCCGAACGCTTTTCTCGCTGCGGCCATGAAAATCCACATGAAAAGAGAAATACATACACATATTTTCTATATTTAGATAGTATCCACTTCGGGTTTATTTTTAATTGACTCAACTTATCTCTTCTTCTTCGAAAGTATATAGCCCAGTGGAAGTGAAAAGTTAACTTAAATCCATAGTTCACGTATATATATGTTCACATATGTTTGCATATATATGTACACATATTTTACGTCGAAATATTCAACGGCCATATTTATGATTCTCTTCAAGTGCACTCATATTTTTGGTTTATTTAAAACACATTATTTTCAAAGAGTCAGCGAGTATATTAGTTCTCATTTCATAAATACAATATCTACAGATGAAAGTTCCACATTTTTAGAGATCGATCTATTTTCGAAGAGCTCTAAGAAGAACCGATTAACATGACGACAACACATAGTAAACAGAGTATCAAACAATCAGTTGGACTCACTTCTTACATGATATATTTTATTATTTTGAATTCTTTTGACGGGAAAACTTAATGAATGCACAAAATTTGTACTTGCCAGGTTGCCAAACCCCCCGTAGCCCGTCGATGGCGACAGCGCAGCTCATGCAAGTGAATGCATCAGATTATGCATTTTTGTATCTGTGTCTGTATTTGTATTTCTATCTGTAGCTGTAGTTGTATCCGTATCTGCCGGCAGCTTCATCTCTCGCTCTGGCTGTTTATCTTCATATCTGAGACCCACTGATACACATCTGCATGCGTTCATATCTGAATGCAAAAGTGCGCACTTTGACATGCAGTTATGCATTATTTAACAATTGCGCGTGTGAAGCCACCAACTGATGTCAGCAGTGCCATATCGGCGGATGCACGCCAAACGGGGCAATATCAAAGATTAAATCAAAATCAGTAATGTAATCGCTGTTCAGTTTGCCGACAGCATGTCACATATAATAAGAACACTTTCTGTATTTTTATAACACCATAATTCCTGACCTCACTCCAGTAGTAAAAACTTTGGATGGGGTTAGAAGTCACTCTTTGAGTACAGGGGAAAATCAGATTTGAGAATAATGCTAGCTGCCTTATATATTTAACGCTGATTATCTTCTGCATATGCCACACCTATTATGAACAAGTAAGAAAGCTCTAGTCGAGACTGCTCGACTACGAGATCCCCTGAAC
>NW_022046351.1:14668-39359 GCF_001654015.2 Drosophila navojoa | reverse complement strand
TATATATATATATATATATATATATATATATTTGTTTTGATATAGTCAGACGTTTTTCTTTTTTATTAACTTGGCATCAATTTCACTTTGCCTTTCATTTCCTTTCGCCTCTTTTTTTTAAGCCAACAAAATTAAAGAATCAACTTCAAAAATGGAAATCAGAAATGTTTTGACATTTATGTCTGTCTGCTGAATGTGGGCAATGCCAAAAACAAAGCTCGACCATTGTATAGGTATGTCCCACTTTTAGCTCTATTGAGGCAGAAAGAAAACAAATAGGGGTAATTGTCGGCAATGCACAATGTGTAGATACCTGTAGCCAGATTTTCACACTAACTTCTTTATAGATAGGATATATTACCAAATAGGAAATGTCCTAAGTATCCTTATGCCCATCGCACATCAAGCTATTCATTTGAACAGCTCTTACAATTCTCGATATACATACCTATACCCAAGTTCTAGCTACAGGGTAAATGTTGTTATATTCTAGTATCTGAATGCATATTGTTTGCTATTCCAACTGCATTGTACACGTAGAAAATTAGTTACAGTGCACTGAACATGCTAAATGGAATTTCTTTTTCAATTAATTCGATTATTATTATAGAATTCGTTTTCGATTCATACTTCTTCATTTCCTTATTTTTTGCAGTTGCTGAAACCGCGCAGAAGGCGCCAAGTTCACATTTTTTGTTGTCTGTGTTTTCTTGGAGTTCCTGTATTTTTCGCGGTTCATTGCCATTTCTACAGTTGTGTTTGGCTTTGGACAGTCTTTGGGAACATATAGATGCATACATGGGAGCTACTGACACTGCCTTCCCTTTAAAAAAATTTTTTTTTTGTCTAACACATTTTTTATATTTACAGTTAACTGCATGATTTGTTTCTATTTTGTTTTTATTTTTGCTGTTATTGTCGAGATTTGCATATGACATAGCCATACTTACTCCTCCTCCTCCTCGAGCGACTTTTCGGGTAATCCATACTTGGGACAGCACATGCCCTCCGTTCCATCCATGTTGAAGCAGAAGACACTTCGCTCCAGCTCGGTAGGCTCATGCGGCACAATGCCATGTACCTCCTTGAGCTCTGCTTCAGGAAACCAGGCGGGATCTGAGTCCTCAACAACCTTAATGCCACATAGACTAGAATTCAAAAGGTCAGGTTCAACAGTGAACATGATCAAATTCGCAAATAAGCTTTACATCGAGTTATAATATTATATTCAAGATATTTGATATACATACAAATATGTTATGCTATCAATAATAAATCATATCTACGCTTTACTCTTTCTTCGAAATGTTCTAAATTTTGTAATCAAGTAAAAAGTAACTGAAAAACCTACTTATACAAAAGACCCTGAGTACATAACAAATTTATTGTCTTTTTATTATATCCAAAGAGTCTTTGAACTAGATTCCAATAAACATATGTGTAATAAATAATTAAAAATAAACGCTTAAGCGCAGTGTGAACTAAATACAGGAATGCCCACATATGTAAGTATGAATATTCCAATATTACTTTATGAAATGCTTATGATATATACATTACTTACCGTAATATGGCGACGAGTGGAATCCACAGTATGGATGAGAGGATCAATATGAAGGCGATGACAATGCACCAATGTGGCCATTCCATTTTCTCGGTGGCACCCGTGGCCGCGATCCAGGCCGGATAGCTGCTGCCCTCGGTCACAAGCTGGTAGAAGGAGGCCAGTAAGATGGTGACCATGGCGCAGGGCGACAAATACTTCCAGCAGAACATCCAGTAGAAGCCCGGCCTGGAGCCAGTCATCATCTCAATGTCATCGGAAAAACGCCTGACACCATAAATATAGCTGATCGAGAGGCACTCGAACAGCGCAATGATCAGCAGTGGGAAATTGCCGGCAAAGCTGTCCATTAGCTGAAAGATGTAGCTGCCAGCACCGTTGGCAAAGCACATGGAGATCATACAGCAGGAGAGGCACAGCGCCTACAAAACAGAAGGAGAAACAAAGCTGTCTTTTAAGCACTTAGGAGTTAGGTACGTAAGATACATACGCCCACGATATATTCTTTGGGCAGATTGGGAAAGAGTTTCATGTCCACCAGCGACGTGACCACGCCCTCCAATGTGCCAAACTGCGAATCTATTCCCAAGGTGAAGAGCATTAGAAAGAAGAGCACAGCCCAGAGCTGGGCGCCCGGAAACTGATTGATCGCCTCAGTAAAAATGATAAAAGCCAGTCCCGTACCAGACGCGCTCTGCCAAAGAGAGAAAAACAATTAAAGAGGAAATCGACTGTGGAAGAGTGGCAGGTGTCTCCACTCACATTGGCCAGCTCCTGCTGTAGATCGCATACTGGTAAGTTGTGCGTACGATTCAGGGCCACGAGGCCAGCTCGTTCTTCGGTGCAGCGGTCGAAGGTGGCCGTCGCCTTGAAGCCAATCACCGCAAAGACAACGACGCCCGCAAACATGGAGGTGCCGCAGTTGGTCATCGACACCAGAATAGCATCCCTGTAGCAATTGTTGTTTGCCGGATTGTAGGAGCTGAAGGCGATCAGGCCGCCAAAGGCGAGTCCCAGTGAGAAAAAGATTTGTGTGCCAGCCTCTAGCCACACGACCGGGTCGAGCAGCGTCTCCCAGCGGGGCGTGAATAGATGGGCCACGCCGTCGGCGGCACCTTTGAGTGTGATTCCCCGAAAGAAGAAGATTATGAGCACCACATACGGAAAGATGGCCGTCATGTAAACGATTTTGCCTGACGACGTGATGCCCTGCACCATGCAGATGTAAACCAAAAACCAGGACACAATCAACGCAATGGCCATGTGATAATTGAAGCTCTCCGGCATGTCGACGCTCTCCGAGCACTGCAGAGTGGTGCGATACCAATAAAACTGGGTCGGCGACGAGGCCACGCATTCCGGCTCATGGTCGTATGTATAGTTCTTATAAAGCCGAGTCGGACAGTCGGCCCACGGCAATGGCGACTCGAAGCTGTGTAGCAGATAGATCAGGCACCAGGCTATTATCGTGTTGTAGTAGAGCGCTACAATGAAGCTGACCACAGCCGACGAGATGCCAATGCCGCCCAGGTACGGCGACACCTGGCTCCACACCCCGATCGCTCCCTTGCGCAGTCGCTGGCCAATCGCCAGCTCCAAATAGAAGATCGGTATGCCCTGTATGCACAGCATTATGAAATAGGGCACCAGGAAGGCGCCTCCGCCATTCTTCTGCGCCAGGTACGGAAACCGCCAAACATTGCCCAGGCCAACTGCGTAGCTGGAAGTGAAGAGCAAGAATAAGAAGAAGACTTTTTTATTTGTAAGTGTACTCTGCGAGTGTGAAGAGTAGCTCACACCCGACTAGGAGATACCCAATGCGCTAAGCTGAACTGGGCTCAGCTTCTTCGTATTCTCTCCCATAAAATAAGAATATACATATATCAAATTGACTAGGCAGAACATTGCTAGCCCATGCGCGGGCTCAGAAATATCTCTGAAATATTATTGGGGAAGTCTATGGTATATGGTCTAAGTCTTCTGCTCCAAGACTATTTATCATATACCAACATACAAGTATTTTAATAGCAAAGATTTAAATATAAGATCTGGTGGTTGAATATGAAATTGTTAGAGCAGTATAAGCTTACCCAATGGTGGCTAGCAGAAACATGATTTTGCTATCCCAGCTCTCGCGCTCCTCGCCCTCCTTTTCGCCCTCAACGATGTCCTGCTGCTGCTGCGGTTGCTGCTGTTGATCCACGTTAGATGAGAGCTCAGCCTTAATTCGGCTAGTGCTCGCATCCGAGCCGAAAGGCGGCTCCTGCTCCAATTCAGACGACTCATCGAAGGCATCGGACATGAAGCCCTGATTTGTTGCGCCGTACATGGGCTGATGATGGTGATGCAGCGATGTGTGATGATGATGACTGACGCCATGCTCCTTGGGCACCAGGCGGCCGCGCAACTCCTGCGTGCATAGAAACGGAGTTTTTCTCAAGTGGGTCAGACTTATAATATCAACTCACTCGCAGTTCCAATTGATCGATGCTCCTCTGGGTCTTGAGCACAATGTCGCGCGAGCTCTGACGGCGTAGCAATTGCGCTGTGTTCGCCATAGTCGATGTTGCGTTAAACAGTAAAAGTGTTCTTGTAGTTTATGTTTTGTATTGGGTGCTTTGCTTATTTATTTATTTGAATCGTTGTAAGGAGAGAGAAAAATGCTTGTTGCAAGTGGGAAGTCGGCAAATGCTTTTGTGCAGGTGCTAATTGAAATACACTTGCTGCTGAGTGCCACTAGTACTGCTTGTCTCACTGCTTTCGGTGCTGTGCTGTGTTGCTCAGGTGACTAACGGATCGATCGACATTCGCATTGCATACTTTTGTGCACTAAGTAAAATTATCACTGGACGCCATCTTAATTGCAGTTTGTGTCAGTTTCCTTTTTACTTGGCAGTGAGAGAATAAGTGAGAGAGATAGAGAGAGAGAGAAAGTGCTAAACAAAAGGTAACTTCGCATACACGGGCAACTGAAGTCGAACGTGAAATAACTGAATGGAACGTAAACGTATCATGCAGACATAACAATCAATCAGCGTAATTACAAATAATAAAGACAACAAACATTCCTTCCGCCAGGACACCCACCCAGTGGCAGTTAGAAGAGTGAAAGCGCCCCTTCCATAATAAATCAGTCAAACAAACTTCACTATAGCTATCCCGCAATGGACGCACACACACACGCGCAGACAGACACACACAAATACACAAACACGAGCGAGTACCTCAACACCCACGCAGATTTATGGGAAAGGGTTTCAGTCTAAAATGCTGATAAGGTGCACAAATGTAGCCATAATAATGGATTTACCCAATAAGATATCACAAAGTGCCACAAATGAAACTGAATTTTGTATTATAGAAACCTTGACTCATACATATGTAAAACTCATTTACTCATTTATATTTCAACGATTTTTAATTACTTGATGGTAATTAAGTTGTGCATTCATTGCATTTCACTCTATTTGCATAAGCTACCAATTTGAAGTGCAAATAAAAAACAATTATTATGTTTCAAATGTGAACTAGCGCCGTTAATTAATAAACAACTTTGCTGCCTAATTTTCGGCTGGCACTTTTACACCTACATATATTTATATATACATGTATATTATATATATGCATATATGGTATGTACATATATAAATGCTGGAACCTTCACTTATCAATCTGCCTTATATAACGATGCTTCAAATCGAGCGTAGGCCAAAGGACTCGTTTTTTACAATGTCTGCACGTGCGGCTATGCAGGTAAGCGTCCAGGAGGAAGGCTAAACTATCACCCATTGTAAGGTCACATAAATATGCATTTATGTCCATATATACATATATCTTTATGAACGTACGTGCTTATCTTAGTATGCATGTATATATGTACAGCTAATACAAGCTAATCAACTTAAAGTCTAAAAACGGGACGCAAGGACGCGCGTCGCACTGCTGGAACTGCAGGAAGATGACAAGAAACTGTTGAGCAGACGGGATGAACACCAGGAGTCGCACTCACTGAGCTCTGTTGCTCAATTGAGCGCGCGCGCAGTCCACAACCAGGATACCTGATGGCAGGCAGCGTCAGTTAGAGCGAGACGGCAGCAATGGAAGGCGCCTGACGCTATGAATGGGAAACGCTTTGTGTAAATAGAAAAGGCCAAAACAGAGAAAAGGCCAGCAACAAATTAGGCCACAGCCACCACTGAGAGGCACAGCTGATTGGCATATGATTTTACATGTGCGCAACGAATTCTCAAATTCAAAAACAGCTACAACCGTTACTGTGGTATCGGAAATCAAACATACATATGTAAGTCGTTTAACAGCTAATCAGCGTAAGCGGTACAGAAATTCGCAATATTCTGAACTAACGTCAACGTAAAACTACACATGCTCGTTAAAGCTGTTAATGCAAAAACATATGTTCAATACGTAGAAAAGTAAATCAACAATCGTCACAGAAGCAACAGTAACGTAATATATCGAATGAGCGCAGCGCAAAGTAAACCACACGTTGCGATATTTAGCGACATTTGTTTTTGTTGTTGGTGCCGCTTACAGGCGCTGTAAATGGGATCAGTTGCCAAAAGATTTCATAATTAGCCCAAGCAAACTGCTGCGGACAACATGGTCTTCAAATGCCAAGAAGATAGCTTCTTAAAACAGGTAAGCACCAAAAATTTCTTGTAAATGCAGGAAACGATGACATTAACGTTGACAGTTCCGAACGACCGTCGTCTCCTGCGACTATGCCACTTTAGAGTGGCCCGGAGAGGACAACAGCACAGAGCCGCGAAAACTGCGCGGCTTCAACGTGATCTGCGAGAATACCATTCTGTTTCCAGAGGGCGGAGGCCAGCCCTGCGACTACGGCACCATCAATGGACATCCGGTGCGTAGTGTCCAGCGAAAGGGAAACACAGCTGTTCACTTCGTGGAGTCGCCGAACAGCTTTGAGGAGGGTGCCGAGGTTCAGCAACATTTGGATTGGGGCCGACGCCTGGACCACATGCAACAACATTCCGGTCAACATCTTATTACCGCCCTGTTTGATCGAGAGTTCAAGTATGACACCACGTCTTGGTCGCTCGATAGCAGTGTCTCTCACATTCAGCTTAGCACTCCCCATCTGATTAGCCGCGAGTCCCTCGATTTGATTGAGCGACAAGCCAATGATCTGATTCGCGACGGTCGCCCTGTCAGCGTGTTGCTCGTCGATCCAGAAGTGGCGCAAGAATTTCAGGACGCACGCGCACCTCGTGGACTGCCCAAGGATCACGAGGGACTTGCACGTGTTGTGCGCATCGAGGGCATAGAATCTAACATGTGCTGCGGCACACACGTTACCAATCTGTCGCAGCTGCAGTGCATCAAACTGCTCTACGCCGAAAAGGTCAAGGCCAATGTTTTGGTTTACTTCGTTGTGGGCGAGCGAGCATTGAGGAAGCTTGGAGAGGTCTTCGCACGTGAGCAACAGCTCACAGTGGCGCTCAAGTAAGAAGCCCCATCTCAAGATAAACTATTTTTAATAAATTCAAATGTTTTAGGGGCGGTCCGCAACAGCATCTAGAGCTTGTTCAAAAGCTACATCAAAATATAAAATCCACACGAAAAGCGTTTCAGCAGCTGCTCAAAGATTTCGCCAATGCAGAAGCTGAGCGCCTGGAGAATCTGCCCAAAGCTGCCCGACCCAAATACTTTGCGTTGCATCGACGTGATGGCATCGAAGTAGACTTTATCAACACATTTTTGCGGAATGCCCCCGAGGAAATATTCTACTTCCTCACCGTCTCTGAATGCGTGGCCAGTGGCAGCGCAGCCAAAGGGCATATGGTACTGCGCGGGCAGCCATCGCTGGTGGAGCAGTTCGGGCCCCAATTTATGGACCTGCTTGAAGGAAAGGGCAATGGCAAGGAGAACAACTACCAGGGCAAGATCACAAATCTAGCCAAGCTACAGGATTGCAACGCTTTGCTGGAGGCTCACTTTAAGCCAAAGAAAACGAACCCAGATCTGGCGGCCGCTTCATGAAATGGCATACGTTTTAAAATTACAAATTATAATTTGTACTATTTTGCGGTTAGCTTCTTTAAAAGATGTACATTTTATGAAATTAAACATAACTAAACAGAGGTACCAGGCACGTTCACCAAATGGACCATTCAGGGGAATAGTATCACAAATAATTGATGTCGTAGTTGCGCATTTTCCACTTGAGACGCCAGAACTCATTCCAGAATCCCACGTCAATGATGCGCTCGTAGAAATTAGTATAGCCCACGGTCGTGTATTCGCAGATAGCAGGGTAGGTACAATCGTCCTCATCGTACAAGTCGACCCACATCAGTGTGAAGAAGCCGAGCGAGAGTAGACGCAGCTTCTTCTGGTTGATGGCACGCTCCAACATAATCAGGTATGCAGCTGACTCTGGATTCTGCTGGGCCGGTGGAAGGGTTATCATGCGGTTGGTGTAATTGCGCATCAACGTCAAGAAGGTGAGTTCGTCTGGATTGTGTTTGGCCATCTGGTAGAGGGCGACAATACCCATGCCATAGGCGAGCGATTTCTTGGGTTTCGCATAAGACTCCTTGATAACACCAAGACCCACTTCGGAGTAGTCGCGCAAAAGTCCTTTCCAGTAATTCGCCCACTTCTCAACGACAGTACCCTTGAAGCGGGCCGGCAGAGTGAATTTCTCGTCTAAACGTGCACGCAACGCCGTCATACGACTGCCCACCTTAAGCAAACGCATTTTGTGGCACTGAAACAAAATAATTTAATTCAGGTTAACACAACATAAAATAAGAATCCAAAATTGTTACGTTTTGTTCCGAGGTTTAGATTAATTATCGAAAGTAATGTATGATAGTTTGATATTTTTCTGTGTTTCTGCTATCGAAACCTATCGATATGCTTGTCATGGCAGCAAAATAAATAAATACGTTTCATTTGTGATTTAATTTTAACAAATTGCGATTAAAAATATTAGTGGTTATTGCTCCAAACCCCATTGAATTAATTTAAAAAACTTTAATTCAAAGAATGTGTTTACTGAACTGTCAGTTTTATATTCATTTTTAAACTTTAATGATTGATTTTCCATAAGAAACTTCCATAAACTTTTGTTCATTGAAATTCAGCGGAACGATAGGCTAACTATCGTGTGATCTTGTAAAATTGGCTATTTGTGCCCTTGTTTGTTTTACAAATCGATATACTAATATCGTTGGCAATTACAGAGTTGTTTAGACGTCGGTGCTGCCCGCGCGTAGCAATATAATAATTGCATAAAAAACAAAACAAATGCTATTTCAGGGTTTTTAATAACTATTGTGCCGCACTCAATCGCGCGTGTAGACGTTGCGTCCACAGTCTGATTCATGCCAACGTCACACAATAGCTTCTCCAACCACTCATACAGTTGCAAGCGCTACACAACTCGCCTGCGCTTCGCTGCGCGGTTGGACGACGACGTCGACCACGACCACCAACAACCACAAATTTCATTTATCAAAACGTCATTTGCGCCGAACACTCGCATTTCATAGTCTCGTCAACGGGGTAATTACAGCGCAAGCGAAGACGTTTATTATTTCTGTTATTTTGATTTTGCTGTGGCAGCTAGAGAAAATTTTGTGCCCCCATTGAAAACGTAAGAGAAGCCTTAAATTGCAAATCAAAGCTCCCAATTAAAAGGGTGCAAAAAAAAACTTGTTGCTGCTCGCTGCTGAGGCTGAGCGTCGGCAGCAGAGAGCATTGTGAAATTCAATTTGAGCAAACGCAAACCAATTGAAAACCACATTCGCCAAACTGGAGAAGTGGAAGAGAACACGCAACTCCACTAAGAAGATGGACAAACGCCAGCGTAGTCCATCGGGCGCTTCATCATCTACAGCGGCAGCTGGAACTGCAACTGCAACATCCAATGCCGATAACACAGTTCTAGAAGGTATATGCCAATTACACTTAAATACACAGCATATATATATGTACAATATATTTATTTGAATTATACACGTACATAAAGTTATAGATGTATGCATGTGTATGTTTTATTTTCATATGCATGACACACCAGCCAGCCTGTAAACGTGTGTACATATGTATGTAGCATGTATAAGCATGCATGTATACATATTGTACATACATACATACATATATTTAACTAACGGTCACCTCGTCTGGGAATACTTTTATCAACAAAGCTCGAGAACAAAGCAGGCAACCAAACAGAATGGCTTTCAGGTCCTACCCACAAGCCGAACCACCTATAAATAAAACTACGCATTAGCTGCTTTTTTATCCTAGCAGGGGATATGTACACGTACATCCACACATATATACGCATACAGCCATGCATGTGCATGTATAAGCGTATGAATGTGTGACCTGTTGATTGAGCTATTTTTATGTGAGTCCCATTTGCAAACGCGAGTCGACTTTGAGCTTGAGCCTCATCAGAAGTAGCTCACTCATCCGTCTGTCAATGTGAATACTAATGGTTATTTTATGATGGGATCTCCCGCTTAGACAGATTAGTCCAGATTATATATGTATGTACATATGTACTCGTACATATGCGTACACGAATACATACATACATACACTTTTTAATACAAAATAAGTATGTGATATTTAGTTAAGCCACCTGATAGTAATTATCTATGAAGCTAGCGAAAATAATGTTAATATCGTGTTTTTGTCATACAAATTTGTTAGTTTTTTTTTTCAGACAGCAAAGGAGAAAAAAATTTTATTGTTATTAATATGTATGCATTTACACAATATTCGTTATACATACATATGTATGTATGTATGTAAGTCAGTAGTATAATCAATCGAATCTACACTTGCCAAAATAAATATGCGTACATGCTGTACGCAAAACTGTGGTGGTTCAAAAAAAAAAAACTTGTAGGTGTGCAGTTGACAAAATGATATTTTTTTTATGAATAAAACATTTACAACCAATTTTATGTCGCTATGACATAAATCTTCGATTACGATGAATTAAATTCAAGGATATGTTGATAAACGCATTGATAGAGGAGTGAGGAGTGGCTTAAAATACCGCCCAAAATTAGTACAAAATAAAAAATTACAATGCCAAAGAAATTGACAGAGACTATTAAAAGGAAGAGGTATCCCACGTCTTACTTAATTTAATTTTATTTTAATGAAAAGGTTTTTGTTGTGATCTTAAGGTGTACGCATACTTTTTCTGGTCCGAAATCCGATGTTTTTTTAGTCTTTTAATTATAAAAAAATAACCAAATATCATAAATTGGCTTTAAACGTTTCATTATGAATGTGTTATTCATCAAAAATATCATTTTGTCTACAGTACATCTACAAGTCTTTTTTTTAACCACCAAAGTTTTGCGTACAGCATGTACGCATGTACGTACACTTCCATTATATGAAATACGAACCACAATGCAGATAATCAAGTTCTCTCATAATCGGCTCGAAATACTAACTCAACTTGATGCCCATACAAATACATACATAAATAGATAAGTATGCCTATGCATTCATTTATTATTTATTTACTATGCTCGATGTAACTGATCTGTTGCTTGTCGCCTTCCCAGCTAATCGAAGCAGCACTATTCGATTTGAATTTTAGCTGCAATCTCGTTGAGAAACGCCCACATTAACGCATTGTTTTTTGTACATTCCACAGGCGTGATGTACAGCATATTTGATGGGCTGACAGACAAGGATGAGCACGTTCGCCAGGCCATGCAGCAGGCGATTGTGAAGATCGTGGAGGCTCATCCACTGCGTGCCACGCTCATACTGACTGACTATCGCGCCAAAAACCCTAAGCTTAGCGAACAAACTGTCTCCATGCTGTTGGAGTAAGTGGATGCGATTATATCAAGCCTCTGCTGATTTACTTACTTCTTTAATATATTTGCCAGTTGCATCCATCAAGTGGTTGGGTCAGACACACCACTACCAACAGCCGCCAATGAAAAGCTTATTGCGCTGGCCATCGAGGAGCTCACACGCAGCGTGGATCAGCATGTGCCATTGATACAGAATCCCTCGCTGCATATACTAGTGTGCATTGGCCGGGGCAACGACTGCAACCTGGTCGTGGAAGCACTGCAGGCGCACAGCACCTCATCGAGCAATGTGCCGCATTTTATGTTGATGCAGTGCCTCGGCCAAATGGCTATGGCCAATACAGCAGGTGTGGTGCCACACATCAAGACAATACTAGCGGGTTCTTTGCCGCATTTGGGTGGCATTAAGCAGGACCATGTCAAGCTCGCGTACGCTTATGCAATCGGACGATTCAGTGAGGCGCTGTTAGAGCACGGCACTAACACGCCTACAGTTGAAACGAAAGCAGCAGCCACTTGCGTGACGGAGATCAGCGTTGCCTACGACGTACTCTTCAACCAGTGGCTGCACTCTCGCGAGCCCAAGGTGTGCATGGAGATACTGCAGGCGCTATCCAGCATGTATCCTCTGCTGTCTAGCGACCGGATATTGGATCAGGCACCGCGATTGGTGCCTCAAATACTAGCGCTCTATCGGCGCAGTGTCGATCGCAATGCCGTGACACAATTCCTCTGTTCGGTGCTGAAAACAAATCTCTCAATGCACGCCCAAGTGTTGGATGGTGTGGTCGATACGCTCATAACACACCTGTTCGATTTAGTCTGCGTCTATCCGGACTACGAAAAGCCACAGACGGTTAAGGGCCACTACGAGGTCTTGCGCTGTTTTCACCTCCTGGCCGGCAGCTATGCGGCGAAAATAATGGACACGTTGCTCATCCACCTGCGCAATAACAGCGAACGAGAGCGGATCAAATCACTGCTCATATTGACGCACCTGCTCAACAGCTGTGCGGTTCACATTGAGAGTCGCATCCAGGCGCTCATCGAGTGCCTAAAGCAGCTGATACTGGCTGAGCGCAGCGTTAAAATGAAACTCACGTTGCTGAAGACGATTGTGGCCCTAGCGCAGAAGTCACTCATACGGGACAAGGAGTTCGTATGGTTTGTGGTGCGGCACAGCTGCAAATACAGCAAAGTAAGCCAGGAGCACGGCACATCGGAGGAACACGCCACCCTGGTAGTCAGCTGCGAGAACGCCCTCTTCATGCTCGCCTCGACCGTGGGCACCCTGGACGAGCTGCTTAAGCGTGAGCTGCTCAACTACTTTCTGCTCCTGGACTACACTGACATTTGTGGCAATCTGGCCAAGTGCTTGGCCAGCCTATTTGCCAAATCGCCGCACATAGAGTATGAAATAGCTAGCGATGAGGACCAGCCATCGTTGCCAGCGGCAGCTGGCGTAGAGGGGGCGGCCGGGAATGAGGAACGCGGTGCGTCGGTTAAGCGCGGCAAAGTGATCGTTCCAAGTGCCGACAGCATCTATGCCCGCTGTCTAGCGCTGCTGGGCAATCAGCAGTGCATCAAGCGAGCATCGAACATATTAAGCTTTCTCAAGTATTATTACCCGCAATTGAATCCGGCTCTGGAAGAGCTCTGGGAGCGTCGCTTGTCCGATATGCTGCTGCACATTAACAAGCCGCAGGCGTATCTGCAGCAGCTACAGGACTTTGTAATTGAGACGAACGAGCTTCTGGGTACGCGCGATGAGCACTTCCCCCAACGGCTGGCAGTCAAGCTAGCAGATCAAATGTATTTGTATCCCATGCAATTGCCGCACTCGGAGTGGCAGCTGCCCGATCTGAGCGCCGAGCGCGGCATGCTGCTGCAATCGATGGCGCTGACACTCTGCCAGGTGACAGACGTCGCCTGCATCCATACGAAGATCGATTTGATAGTGACAACGGCAAGACAGGAACGTCTCGACAAGCACGTGAAGCACGCAGAGTACGAGCAACGCATCGAACCCTGCGCTCGTGCCCTCGGCTATATAGCACGCCAGCACTTGGCACATGTGATTAAAAAGCTATCTGAACTGGCGCTAATGGGCGGCCGCAAGCATTCGACAGGCTTCTTCAGCAATTTGCACTTTATTAAGGATACGCACAAGGAGCTGGAGAACTACAAGAGCAATCTGCTGGTGGTGAAAGCATTCGGCCACATCATGGACGAGGCGGATCCGTTGCAATCGCTGCAGCATCTGGACGATGTCATGCTCAACTTTCTAATGACACAGCTGGCCGACCACAAGGACCAAACCATTATGTCAGCCATACTGCAGACGCTGCTCAGCATTTGCAACCAGCTTATTGTCACCAAAGAGCAGCTGCCAACCCCGCTAAAGCATCGCAAACAAATCATGGAAACTGTCTTTAGCATACCTATTGAATCGCCCTTTAGCGACTTGCCCCTGCTCCCCACTATTCTGAAGCTGGGCACTGACTTCATACGCATCGGTGAGTAAAGGGTTGGAGGTTGAACGTAAAGTCGACTCTAACGCATTTTGTATCCTTACATTTTTAACGACAGGCGGCAGCGATAGCTCCGAGTGCGTCGACGGCAGCGTCATTTTTGAAATAGCTTGTAAAAACTTCTTCGGCTGCGCTCGGCAGCTAAAAATGAAGTTTGACTCACAGGAAGAAGATGAGCACAACAGCTTTCTAGCCAAGCATCTGAACGAGTCGCTTCCGCAGCTCAACTCTTTGGTGCGCGCCATAGTCGAGCTGGATGCATCGCCCTCGACGCTTGACTTAATCATTGGCATACTGGAGTGCTGGATGCGTGACAAGAACTCCGAGGTGCGCATTTGCGCGAGCCACGTGCTCAATAACACTCTGGAAGTCTACATTAAGTCCATGAAAATTGGCGGCTGCGAGGCACCCTCGAAGTTCAACCAAACGGGCCAAATGCTGGGCAAGATTGTGCCGCGCTGCATCGACTCGAACGGCACTGTGCGCCAAGTCTCGGTAGACATACTCCAAAAGACTCTAGAGATCGCTTGCATCTACGAGACGCTGACTATTGCCAGCATCGACAGCAGCGCCGAGTGGCTGAAGGAGATTGAATCCATCAAGGAGCACATCATCACGGACGAGCCTAAACAAATCTATAATCTAGCTGGCGACATTGCCAAGATTATAGCGCAACGCATTTCCAGCTTTCAGTATTTGCAATTCTGGTCAGTATCTCCAAATAGCGTCTACCACGTCATTTATGGCCTTGGCTTTCTGCCTTCTCCTAGATGTTTGTGTTAGCATAGGCAATTCAACACTCTTCGCTATTCATATACTCTTTATTTATATTGCTACCGTCTGTAGTCTGTTACAATCTGTTGCCTGTTTGAAAATATTCACTTATTGAATAATCAATAATTTCTAGTCGCTTCGTAATGCGTGACAACGTCGTGATCAATAATATTGACACTTCCTGTTATATATGCATATTTTCACAAAAACTTTTCGTGTCGAATTCTTAACTTCAATGTGTTTGGTGCATAAAAACAAACGAAATATAAGCTGCTGCTATCTCTCTCCAACTCATGTAATTCTCCATTTATCCATCTCACAAATTATGCTTCTGGCATACTAACATTTTTCATATATAGCGAAAATAAATTTTGGGCATAAATAGAGCTTATAGCTATGAATATATCAAATTCATGTATTTCTTGTCCTGCTCTATGAATGACGACTACTAGAGTATGTAAAATAAGTTAATTTCAACTCAAGCTGTCGAGCCCTTTGTCGTATATATTGTTTTTAGTCAGTCTTAACCACTGAGGAATATCTTATATGGGAAGAGGCATACTCAAACTCACACAAATAATCAAAGCTGACGGTCATGAACCTTTCTTTTGCAGTAAAACTTTGTTGCAGTCGCTGCGCGACCCAGAACAGAGCTCCACAATTGGGGCGAGCGTGGTCTTGAAGTTCTTCATACAGCAGAAGGGCTCGGAGCTATTCCATGCGATACCCGATCTGGTAAAGGGCAGTCTCTTGGCGCTGCAGCTGTGTGATGTGCCTCGCGCCAAATCGGGGGTACTGAAAGCTCTGGTAGCCTTAACCAATCACCATCCGAAGCTTGTGTGCGCAGAGATGCTGCAGCAGCCGCTGCCGTACGACGAGCACCTGGTCGAGTACTGGCATCTGGTGTGCAACGATGCGGAGCTCACCGGGCTGATGCTGGACAACTTTCTGCAGCTGCTAAGCGGTGCCTGCTTGTGCGAGCCGCAGGATGGGAGCAGCATATCAAGCGATCGCCAGAGATTGGCCAGTGCGCAGCCCTTTGCTATATTCTGTGCCATGCACGAGATGATGCCCTGCAAGGACATACGCGATGTAGGTAGATGTACAATCCAGGAATTCTTCATTATCCATTAATATTCGATTTTGATCATGCAGCAACTGGAAACGCGATTTGCGGATATATTCAGCATGCTGTTGACCTCGTTGTCCAGCTATACAAATTTGGCCCCGCCTATGCCTATGGCCCCGCCGGGGAGCCCAAGCCAACCGAACAAGTCGTCCAGCAAGTTTGGCTTTGTACCCAACAAGGAGCTGATCAAACTGAACCCCTGCCAAATAGCGCTAGAAACGTTCCAAGCATTCCTCAACAACCTGGAGATGGAGCAAATTGCCACGGTACTCACAGTGAACGCGCAGCTCGCGGCCAGCACTGACTGGCACAGTTATATTGAGCTTTTGACTCCCATGGCCATTGGCTTGGTCAATGAACTGCAGCTAACTAGCCCCGGAATGCGTCAGCTGGTTAATGCTCTGAGTAAATATGTGGCATCGCCTCATGATGGCCAGCGCGTTGCGGCTGTCGGCCTGTTCTCGCGGCTAATGCCGCTCAAGCCATGCGGCGAACTGGTCAGCTGCCTAATGCTGAATCTCGGCGGCGCTCTCAGCGATCCCAATGCTGTGGTGCGCGGACTGAGCCTGCAGGGCATGGGCTATGTGGGTCAGCTGGGTGAACACGAGGCACCGCGCTACTCGGAGATTGCAATTCAGGCATTGCTCAAGGGTGTGGACGACACCGTTGGCGACTGCCTCATCAATATACCATTAGAGAGCATGCGCGGTCTCTCCCGCATACTGCAGGCTCTGCCCAGCGATCGTGTTGAGCCCTTCCATGTCTCGCTGGCCATACGCATACGGCCCTTCTTTGGCAGCTATTCGATGGAAAGGCGTGAGGCGGCCATTATTCTATTCGGGGACTTGTGCGAGTCGAAGCATGACGATGGCAGCAGTTCGCCCACCTCATCGATGGAGGCTTTGCGCGAACAGCTCCTTGCCAACCTGTTCCCACTGCTCCTACATCTGAGCGAGAGTGAGCCGACCATTGTGAGCGCTTGCAAGGGCACCTTGCGCCGCGTCTGTCGCCTGTTGCGCGCGGTGCGCGTCAACGAGATCGCCCAGCAACAGCTGCTCAGTGATGCCGATCAGCTCAACTACAACAGTTTTGTTGTCGACTTTGTCAAAGTGATCGTAAGTGCTAGATTATCAACGTTGCTGCCGCTAATGCTAATGCTAATGTTGATCTAAACTCATTGAACAGGCACTGGAACTCACGGAGCACATTCAGGACTTCATAGACTCGTGCATGCCCAAGATGCGCAGCCAGTGGCCAGAAGTCCGTGGTAGTGCAGCCATTGTCATCGGTGGGTGTCTCTCAGCTGTTAAATGATATTATCTACGTTTCATTAACCACATTTGTACACGCAGGCATATTACATAATTTCCTAAGCGATCGGAATGCACAGACCGAATCCGTGGCCGGAAAGATTGCTGTACTGCTCAAGGATGAGCAGGTGACGGTACGCGTACGGGCTGCTCAGGCGCTGGGCTATTTCTTTGGAGATATCTAAAAGCAGAAGTACCCTGCGGCACACGGGACCAATATGAACGCAACATGGATTTTACTAAGTATAAACAAGAGCTACACAGCACACCAAACACTACACACACACACATGCATACATACACACATACCAGTAGTTTTTAGTATTTGTTCGAGATGTGATCCCGCATACGCCTTTTGTAACCTTATTATGTTTGATATCCGTTTAACTTAATTGTTCTGTTGATTGTATATGCTTTTTAAGCGTATATGTATATATACTTAGGCGTACATGTACGCAAGTCGTTAGATACTTGAATATTGAATTCTATTTATATATATATATATATATATATATATATGTTATCCCATAAAAACCTAAAAACGCGACAAATTTGGTCTTGTGCGCGATCAGAGCTGTTACAAGCTGTTATCCGGCTTGCAAGCACCCACTCAATATATTCTTACCACTATTCAATAATTTCAGCTCAGCTTATGATTTGTCAATTACTTGTACTTTCCACTAACGAAGACTATTAGAATGTAAGTCACACTTTAGCACAAGATCAAATGCTACATTGTCAGCGGACTGTTATTTTAATTCCAACAATGTTATTTTGTGTACCTTTATTAACGCTTATTAAACCAAATATATAAAAATAAATACATGCGGTTTGATTGGACTTGATCAATCCAGGCCATAGAACTGTATGCGGCCAGTCGACCAGCCAATGGTCAGTACTGAGCGTTCGTTATCCTTGTTCAACGGCTGGAAGCTGATGAAGCTGGGATACTCCGACGGTGATTGGCCATTTAAGTAGTAGCCACCGGATATTTGTAAGTCGTACTTCTGAATGTATGTGCGGAAGATGGCTATGGAATTGGTCGACTTGAACGTGATTACGACATATTTGCCGTGCGGATCCCATACCAGCTGTTGCGCAGTGCCGCCAATGAATTTGTGGTTGCAGCTATCCAAGCTGCACGCATTCAGATCAGCCACGGGCAGCACCTCCTTATCATCCGCTTTCGCTATGGAAACATTAATGCAAAACTCCCAATATGAACTCCCATTGAAAATTGATTTGACATAAATATTGTGGACAGCATTATACAGACGATCTGGAAGCTCAAGCAGTCGCCTACCTGTTGCATGCCAACCTAACTAGTTTTACCATTGCTCTCGGGCAAAATTCGTAGCGCATGCTTGCAAGCAATTCTGGACAAGCACGCTGCTGGATGCACCCGTAAATTTGAGGACTTATGTTGAATTGGAATTGAATTGACTTACATTTCATGAGAATCAGCTGCACAAACTGAAGACGATATAAGATAGGATCGGCAGTGTTCACAAATAGTAAAAACCGGCCACAGGGTGACCAGCAGCAGGCCTGAACGTTGCCTCCATCGCAAACCCAGCGATCCGAAGTCCATTTGTTGTGACATTTCCAAACGCGAAAAACGCGATCTACTGTTGCCGCAAAGATCCACTCGTTGTTTGGGGACCAGCTCAGCAGCGAGCCCGGTGGACCAAGACGCTTCAGTGGCTTCACCGTCTTGCTATCCGGATGCCAAATGAGAATGGCGCGATCGCCAATGGACGAGCTGGCCAGCAATGTGCCGTCCTTGTTCCACTTTAGCGAGCTAATCGGTAGATTTCTCGGACTGCGAACATAAACACAGATAGGAAGCTAAGTAATGGCGGGCAAGGGATTTCGATTGACGTACTGTTTCAAGATATAGCTGGGATTGATAATGCGACCCAAGTGCAGATTGTTGTCAATTATCCAAAAGCACAAGCCCTGGCTACAGCCAACCACCAGCTCAAAGGCGCACAGCGGCCGCCAGGCCATGCATGTGATCTGACTTTGTGTTGCACTCTTCAGAACGTGGCCTATGCCGCCATGATTGTCCGTTGTCTTGCCATAGATGCGCACGACGTCATCCATGCCGGCTACGGCCAGCTTGAAGACATGCACGTGCCATGCAATGCACCGCACAGAACTGTTTATCCAGTCTCTTTAAATGATTGGTCGTTAATAGGTACACAAGACTTAAATAAAATATTATGAAGTACCTCGTCTCTGCATATTGGGCGATTCGCTCGGCGCTCAGTTGCTGTGTGTGTGGAAATACTTTTAGTTTGAAACTGCTGTAGAGGTCTAGCATTTGTGCAATGAAATCAGCAGCTTTGCTTATTACTGGCGCCTGCTTGCGCGTCTTCTCGCTACGCGCCTCTGCCAACGATTCCCAAAAGCCGCCATCGAAAAAGGTACGCGAAATGCGCTTTGGAACGCTTTCTGTTTCTACCGGTATGAAGCTGTGGCTGATTGAGATGCGGTTAGCTGATGGATTGATAAGTTCGTTCTTTAGATTTATCTTTGGATATAGGTCCAATTCAGGTAAATAGTTATAGCCGTGTCCCACACTCGTTGGCGACGACACCGAAGGAATTTCTTTTAGATTGGTTAACGATGCCATTTAAATTTATTGTGCTTGTTGAATAGAGCTAGTTGACATTTAAGTACTCGTTACTTGTAACGAATATACATAATTTGCAAATGACAACTTATCAATAAAAATTAAATATATCGGAACGAAAAAATTAAATGTAAATATTCGTTTCTGTTTCTGTTTTTATTTTTGTTTTAATCTATTGCCCGTGAGACGAATACTTTCACATACTTTCATATTATTATAATGATTTAAGTTTTCTTAAACATGTCGTTTTGCGAGAGCAATCAATTTAAAAGACGTTTTGCGAACTAGTCATAGCAGTTCAGCTCTGAACTGGTTAGCATCCCTCGTTTTTTCTTTATTGTTTGGCAGCAAACAAATTCAAAACGCGAGCTAAACCTATAAATATTAATAAATAGTGGTCTACTAGTTCGTTTTAACGCTTTACTTTTTCATTTAAGCTGCCATTTTAGGCATGTGAATCGAGGCATTCTATGCTAGAGCATAACTAAGAGCGATTTAGCTTCATTATTTAAGCATTCGTCCAGCAGTTGTTTTTTTTTATTTTTGTTTCGCCTTCACCGCTTAATTTCACAGAATCCCGAACGCGCGCGTCCCGTATAAATCTATATATATAACTTATTGTGGAAAGACAATGCCTCACTCCAACAACCACACAGATAGCACAAATTTTGCAACCGAATTCAAGGGGCTCATCTCCCAGCTCAGGGAGGGCGTTCATCCCAAGGATTCGCAGGAATTGCTCGGTAAATAAGAGAACTCGACTCACTCAACAGCTATATGATATCTTTCTATTTTACTTTCCATTCCCCAGATCGATTGGTGCCACTCGCGCTGCAGTACATACGAAAATGCCCCGATATATTTGATAGTGCACCGCCATTGCCAGAGATAATTTGCTTGGACAAGATTATGACAATATTGGAGGCAAATCCGATATGGGGAGACAATGATAAGCCTGGCTCCGTCTTCCACGAGCATTACGTTGTGGCCTCCTGCGAGGTGAGTTATAGGATTCACTTGTATGACGCACACACCACCCAAACTCTTACTCATATTCATAATAAGAATTGTTCTTGTGGGGTATGATGTTTCCTCAAAATATATGCATGATTAGAGTTGCTTATATTATGCATATGTATTTTTAATTTGACCTATTTCTATCCAAAGACTAAAAGTTGTTTTAAAGCAAAACTATTTTGATTCAATGTTTTGAAAGTTAATCAAACATCAATAATGAGGTTTTAATTTTCCTTAAGTATACATGGATACGGCAAATTTGACTTATTTAGTGGTATTTCCAAGTCATAATTTTAACTTTAATTTTGTTTTCAGATTGAAGATCATCGTATGCGAGATCTGCTAGCGAATCTCATCCTGTTTAGTCTGGAAAATGATACGTCGTATGGAAAGGTGGATTATGGGCAACAGGCGTCAATTTCGCGGCCTAAAACGGAAAGCAAGAACCGTAGCTCGTGCAGTACCACCCTCAAGTCGAATGGCATTAGTCTCAATGGCAACAAGAATGGTGTCTCCGTGAAGCCTAGCAGCTACGACTCGACACAGAATGGCGTTGGACTTGGCAGCGTACCATTGCCCAACTACGTTGTTGAGATAGCAAAACAAAATAACACCAATATCGATTACAATGTTGTCCAGAATGCGATCTATTCGTTTTTGGGCGTACAGGGAAAGTATCTGAAAAAGGACGTTATTACAGGACGCTTTAAACTCGATCCACTCAGCATGCAGTCGATCTCGAGTGTGCAGGCTGGCATGCTCTTGCGCCTTTCCGAACTAGGGTATTATCATGATCGGATCACCAAGTTCTCCAACACAACGACCGGCTATAATGCGATGGGCAGCATGGGTCAGGCGCTAATGGCGAAGCTGAAGCTGGAGCTGAGTGAATTTCATGGCCACGTGGCGGCTTTGCAGGATCAGCTGAACTCGTATCGGGAGACGCAGATGCGAGACTATGTTGATCGCGATAAAAGCTGGTTGGACAGACAGCCGGAGCAGCTTACTCTATTCAAGCTCCTCTGCTGGTATATGGAGCCACTTCGTCGAATGCAATGGCTTACAAAAATCGCTGATGCCTGCCAAATGAAGAAGGGTGGCGACTTAGCATCCGTGATCTATACATTCTTAAATAATGGTGACCCCATGGTCAATAAATTGGCCACAGATCTTTTGACCGTGTGCTGTGCTCCGTTGGTGCGCATGATCTCAAAGTGGATGCTCGAAGGCGGCATCGAGGATAGCCACGGGGAGTTCTTCATCGAATCAATCGACGAGGTCGGCGCCGATCGTCTGTGGCACGATAAGTTCCGTTTGCGCCACAGTATGTTGCCCAAGTTCGTCACACTTGAGCTGGCCGATAAGATACTCAAGACCGGCAAGAGTATTAACTTTTTGCGTGAGATATGCAAGGTAGAGGAAGCTGTTAAGGATCGCAAGGAGCTAAAGTTTGTAATTGATAATCATGGCAAGTATAAATTAAGTCAAGTTATTTTATATCAATCCCTAATTGTTTCTGGCTCGAATTTCTTTTAGTTTCCCACATCTTCTCATATGTCCCGGATACGACCTGGCATGCGGCCATCGAGACGTGCTATTCGCAGACATCCAAACATGTACTGGACATTATGGTTGGGCCACACAAGCTATTGGATCACCTGCAGGGCATGCGTCGGTATCTTTTGCTTGGCCAAGGCGACTTTGTCAGCATATTCATTGAGAACATGAAGTACGTGAAAGAACGAATTATGAAAATGATCCAGTCTGAAAGTTTATTTGAATTCGCAGGGACGAGCTGGAGAAGATTGGCACCGAAATATACTCACATGATCTCTCTGCCATGTTGGATGCCGCTTTACGCTGTACAAACGCCCAGTACGACGATCCAGACATACTGAATCATTTGGATGTTGTGGTCAAAACGCCATATCCCGGCGATTGCGGTTGGGATGTCATCTCACTGCAATACACAGTGCGTGGACCGTTGGCTACTATGTTGGAGCCAGCAATGCCCACATACAAGGCCCTATTCAAGCCGCTATGGCGCATCAAGCACATGGAATTCGTACTGTCTACGAAAATTTGGAAAATACAAATGGGCAATGCCAAGGTGAGTTTTTTTATTTTTTAAATATTAGGCTAAATTATTTATAACTTTTCTTATGAAAACTTATCGATGTTAACACAGAAAGTATCGATACGGGGCGAATTGCCGATGAATCAAAATAGATCATTGTGTATGGTAGGAGGAAGCTATGAGTCTAGAGATCGAGGTGTAGACTTGATTGAATACAATGTGATAAGACAGCTGCGTTGAAACATTCTACCCTTCCAGGTACAACGAGTGCAGGGTATATGTGTAATAAAGAAGACCAAATGTTAATTGCGAGCTATAAGCCCCCACCTCACAATTTAAAATTAAGCAGTTTTGTTATGGATAAGATTAGCTCGCAATCTAATCCGTGTCATTGAAAATTGCTAAGGCACTGCTGCACACTTGCCATTGCCGTCCTAAGTTATGATAAGGGCTAGGCTATCGGTATCCGGGTATCGGGGAGTGGGTTTAAAGTACACATTCCTGTTCCATATTAATTGCTGGCTATTTATACATACATATACATATATCTTTGTATGTGTATATATTTAATGAAATAATAAAATAGGCACAGATTCCTTTTCTAGGCTTATGTATTATTTTCTAATTACACATAGTATAAACATACAAAAAAAATATAAGAAACAGAAACACACACATTGTGGAAATACGACTGGAGTATCGCAGTTATGATAACAACAAAAGTAATGTGCGATTACGAACAAACGTGCAAAACGTAGAAACTGGGTTTTGTTGTGAAAGCGCCAAATGCCAATTTACAATTTGGCGTCCGTTTTCAGCAGAGGCGCCAGTTTTTGGGTCAACATGATGTTGCCGGCAATCTTCAGCTTGCCTTTCATGAACGCTGCCTGGGGATTGAGTTTGCCAAGGGCAATGTCAACCATGTCCTCGTCGGAAACCGTCAGTGTGGTGTCGACCTTGACGCCTTGGGCAGGTCCCTCGTACGCCTTGGCGCTCTTGCAGTCGAGAGCTGTAAATGAAGTTGAGTTAAGCAATTAGATTTTCAAGTTAGCTCGGCAGCTGTTGAGATGGTAGCAGCCGGGTCTGAAGTACGCGCTATTTGTCTGCACTTTGAACTTTGCCAACACAGACGTGTATTTGGCAGACGTGAATATTGAGCTTAATTACTTACTCCACTCCTTGACCACTTTTCCGTCCTTAGTGATTTTGTACAAAAATACTCCATTGACAGCCTTTGCTTTGGCAGCATTATCCTTCAGTCCATCGATGATTTTCTGGAACACGGCGTCCGATTGCAACGACATTATGATGCTTGCTTTATTGAACTATGCTTTCTTTAATTAAAAAATAAAAAGCAACAAATAAGTGTTATTCGTATTGCGAAATTGAATTTAACAGGGCGTCAGAGTGCTTACACCTGAAAGGAAAAACGTCAAATAATGAACAAACAACGGCAATCGTTGATATTTATGTGCTTTTTCTCTTCTAATTTTGCTTTGCTCACGTTTTCTCCCACTCGATACTCATTCATTTCCTAACTCTCTCACACACACACACGCAACTAATAAAAAAATCGATAGTCTGCGTTGGAGTTTGCACTCTCTCGCTCTGTCTGTCTCTCATTTGGCGTACTGTTAAATAACATGAGCACAACTGTTGGTGCTCTGTATTCGCTCTGTGCACTGTACAAAGCAGTGCTGCCAACTTTTTACCAGAATAAAAAGCTGTTTTTAGATGGAAGAAACGGAAAAAAAAGCTGAAAATTTTTACAAAAAAGCCTAAAAAAAAGCGGTTATTATAGTT
>NW_022046351.1:0-14658 GCF_001654015.2 Drosophila navojoa | reverse complement strand
TGTCTTCGGAAAAAGCCAGATTTGACGGGAAAAAAGCTGAATTGGCAGCAGTGGTACAAAGTGCGCCATCAATTTGAAGATCATAAATACTATATAGATAAGTGTTGGAGATTAATGGATTTCGGTTTGCTGCGGTAAACCATTTCTTTCAATAAACTATGGGATTCGCAATTATACTTATACATATATATAAGCTTAAATATAGCAGCAATCAGTGAATATATACTATATAATCAGTATTTATAAAATTTATTGTATACTGCATAATAACTTTCAATTTTGATTAAAGCTTTTTAGTAGGTATACTATGCGATCTCAAACTTCTCCGGATCAAGTCCGGCCGTTTTCATCTGTACAGCAATGGAGAATAGATAGTCATAGCACTCCGACCTGAAGAAATGTACATGTATAGAGATAATACATGATAAAATCAACCAGTTTTTTACTCACATAGTCTTGGCCTTTTCCCAAGTCTGACCCCATACGTAGACGCCGTGACGGCGCACAAGTACGGCACTACATCCGGGATATTCCATCATGGCAGCATACATGCTGTCGGCCAAGTCTCGTTCGTGAGGAGTATTCTCGATGATGGGCACGACCAGCTGTTCGTCATAACGAAGATATCGCTTATCAGCGTCATCGTAGACGCCCTAAAAAGAGATAACAATAGCTAAGTACAGCAATATGAAAATAGCATGGCACTGGCACTTGATCTAGTGGTAATTCGGGCACCTTAATCATTTCCAAATGTGTGCAACGAAACGTCTTGCCTGGCCAGAGCAGCGTAGCCATGACCGCGTGCTGGGAATGTGTGTGAATGACGGCGGCGGCATTACGATGCCTGTACGCCAGCATAAAGAGAGGCGTGCATTGGCTCTTCTTTAGGCCCTTGATCTCTGGCGGCAATTGCAAGTCCTTGCCATCTATGTCCTGCACGAACAAATCCTCTGGCTGCATGCGCTCCTTCTGTACACCCGATGGTGCGATATAAATTTCATTGCTATTTCAAAAGTCGTTCAAGAGTTATCTTCGATATACATATTCATAGTTGGACTTGCTTGTATTTAATGCTCATGCCGCCGCCAGTGCCGGTGACCCAGCCAAGATGGTAGAATTGCGCACATAGTGCTGGTATTAAGTGACGTGGGTGCTCGGCTGGCAAGTCCTTGAAAATTGACAAAGCCATTGGAGAGTAGCGAATCAAATAAGACACAGTCGCAGCTTTTTAATCACATATGTATGTAAACAACTGATAAAAACGCTGCGATTATTCGGTTCAGTTTTGCTTCACATGCTGTGAGTATTATCGATAGCAATATCGATATCCGGGGTCTAGTTTAAATAAAAATTATTTATACACTTGTTTACGGAATTACAGTTAAAATATACAACTACAAAGTTTCAGATGTACTAATGACTTTAGAACTGATACAGATCTAAGTGTAATTCTCTCTTTGCTCATTAGGTTTTTATTAACTTTTGTATGTGATATTCTATTATAGTAAAAATGCATTACATATTTTTCAGGCACTGCGCTCGTTACACGATGAGATTTCCAAAGCCACCTACAGATTGCACTTGTTCACATCTGAAATTATGCATTTCGTTCATCAAATGCAATACTATGTGCTCTTTGAGGTTATCGAGTGTAATTGGGTGGAGCTGCAGAAGCGGATGCAGCAGGCGAAGGCTTTGGATGATATACTCGATGCGCACTCCAAGTTCTTGCAAGCAATCAGCGTTGGGTGCTTTGTGAACACCTCGACGAATATGGAAAGTCATCTGGAAGTCGTTTATGAAAATATAATTTCGTTAGAAAATTGGCAGGAAAATTTTTACAAAGAATGTTTCGCAGAATTGGAGGCACGCGAAAAAATGCAAAGAGCAATCGCTGAATCAGAAGGGACCGGGCGCTTCGGTGTGACCACGGAACAAAAAATGGAACGCGATCAGGAGCGCAAGATATTCGAACAAAAGATATTAACATGCTGTCGGACACTTGAAGGCTTCGCCGGCTCCTACGCCAAGGCAGTAGGTGGATTTTTGCTAGCCCTTAATTCTAGCGATGATCACAATCTACAGCTCTTTGGCACTCGTCTGGACTTCAACGAATATTACAAGAAACGGGACACAAACCTGAGCAAGCCGTTAACCTTCGAGCATTGGCGCATGAGCAATGTATATGGCTATTCCAAAAGCCATATGGGTGGGCGCTACAGCATGTATCCACAACCAACTCCACAATTCGGCCGTCAGGGAAATGTGTCATTAACATGGGACTAACAAATAAACAATCCGCGAACACGTCAATCCAGTGCCAACAACAACAATTGCTTGAATACTTTCTCATATGAGGAAGCAAATGTTTTAACTCGACGATCACGTTTGAATATCTTGGCCTCAAATTGTTGCGATGTCCTGTAGATCGTAGTTATTTTCATTAAAATTTTATTACATAAATTCAAATATTTAACTACTACACGCTAGCTACCTGGATCTTCAAAAAACAAAAATTTAATATTGCCAAAGTATCTCCACAAAAGTATTCATATACTTACTCAAGCCTTAAGTCCTATTTTGGTAAGGAAATTACATGCAGTTTTATTTTTCTTTATTTCTTTTCAAGATTGCTTGCTGTGCCAAATGTGTTATAAATTGCAAACTTATATTGTATTACGTTGAAAATTTCTGCGCCTGTATTGTGGCCAGTTTTATATGCACTTCCAACAATGTCGCCTGCGTCAAATTAATTAACGAAGAGATTAGCATTTTTCTTTTTATATCTGATATAAATTGTTAATGCTATTGTACTGGTTTGTTAACTATCTATATACATAATACGAAAACATAAAAAAAAACTAATCAAATTTTAGAGCAATGCCATATAAAATGAAGTATGTGATTGAATTAATTGA
The DNA here is from genome assembly GCF_001654015.2 of Drosophila navojoa. Next base: position 11,740 of record NW_022046351.1, on the reverse strand, counting down.
AACGATTTTAACTGTTAAGATACTGCACAAATTCTAAATAAATGGTTATGCATTTTAAAATGGTATTCGCAAACTTTATTAATTGCAGCTTTCATATGTGAACAAATATTTTGGTTCTTTCTGTCATTTCAAATATTGGCGGCATAATCGAATACAAGCTAATAAATCAGTACGACCGTGTATACCTGAAATACTATCGATGGAGAATCAGAACTTCTGCTTATCGATAGTACGTATGATATCGGCAGCAAACTAATATTTTTGTGGGGCGATAAACAAATAGCACAACAAACTTGTTAAAGAGCGATAAAAAATCAATTGCAGGAAATAACATACAAGAATGCAAGCGGAGGAAACTTGCTTGTCAAAAATAATTAAACGTTTAAATCGGTAAAACAAATAAGCAATTTCAGCAGCTTATCAGAAGCAAAAGGTGTCAACACTTTGGATTCGCAGAGAGTTTGGTGTGCACTTCGCGTTGGCAGTGATTTTTGCAAGTGCTGAAGCAAAAAACCAAGAGGAGAAGAACGAATGAAAAGATAAAGGCTAACGCTACCGGCTGCTCAAGCGTATTAAGTCCACTGTCTCTTGATCCTTTTTTTTATTGTTGAGTTGCTAAATTACAAATTTGAAGCCAACATATTGCTGCTCTGGAGGCAAACAAAATAACAACAACAACGAAAGCAGCAAAAGCAGCGCACGCAGCAACTACCGCGACGTCGACGTCGACGAAATGGCGTTAAAAAAAGTGAAGGGAAATTTCGAACGAATGTTTGATAAAAACTTGACAGACCTTGTGCGCGGAATACGAAATAATAAGGATAATGAGGCAAGTGCCGCAACGCCAAATAGTTGTTTTTGTGCTTATCATGAGCCAACACAACGATTTAATTAGCTGTCAAATTTCATTTCCATTAGCATAGATGTGCATGTGTGTGTGTCTGCATATATGTCTCCGTCAACATCTGCCAAAGGCTCAAAGCTTGACTCAATTAGCGGTATTTCGCCTCTCCCACTCTCTCTGTCTCTCTCTTCATATCGTCTGCTCTTAATGTCTTTCAGTTCATTTCCTTGATGCGGCAGCTCACACACACACACACACACACACACACACACACAGGCATACCAGCACCTCGCACTCACAGCCAATGAAAACGCTGTCACTGTGAAGCCGAACTTTCTTAACGTCTTTGAGCTTACGTTTCCTTATCGAATCAAAGACATCTTATTCTATTGCCTCACAGCACATTGTTCACCTGCTGTCGCCGTATTTGTACATATGTATATAAAATCTGGTTGGCTAAATAATTTTAATAATTATCTGAATAATACATGCTTCTTCTGTTCCCATTCTCCAGCAACAGAAATTTTTTATTTTCAGCTGCTTCGGCAAAATAATCGCTGATTTCTGTACGCGCCAATGTACATGTATATGTACACACTTGCAAAAATTGCAATTGTATTTAGTTTAGTTGATAGCACAAGACATTTCGCCTTTTACCCCTCCCTGCACAATTGGGATGCATCGGATTCAGGTTAATTTTTGTTCTTTTTCCCCTCTGATTCGGTTCGCCTATCGGCTTGGGTCATGTAGATTGCCCATGAAAGCTCAATATGATTAGACATGCTTTGAATTGTTATTGCATTTAACACTCACACGCTTACATTTCATTACTAATTACATTTTCTTATTTTTCAGGCCAAATACATAGCTCAATGCATTGAGGAGATCAAACAGGAGCTGCGTCAGGACAATATCAACGTCAAGTGCAATGCAGTGGCCAAGTTAACCTATGTAAGTTCGTTCTTAACACAGGCAAGAAAATGTCAACAAAAATAGAAGGAGCAACTGAAATTCCAAAGCGAAGCCAAGATAAGCGCTTAAACTTTATTCGCATATTTCTTAAGAATAATCCCATTTATATATAAAAAGATAAAATAAACCAGTGCTCAATCTGTTTTAGTCCTCGTTAGAGTCTAAATTGACAGCCAAGTCAAATTCGTGTTAGTTGGGCACAAAATGCATATTTTCTTGGCTGGATACGTATGCAAATATACTCTTTATTGATTTTTTATATTTACATATTTTTATATGATTAGATACAAATGCTCGGCTACGACATTTCGTGGGCAGGCTTTAACATAATTGAGGTGATGAGCTCCTCGCGCTTCACATGCAAGCGAATCGGTTACCTGGCGGCTAGTCAATGCTTCCATCCGGACAGCGAAGTAAGTGCCATCCGAATGAGATGTCTAGTGCAAATACTAACTTAATGCAATTTCAGCTGCTGATGCTTACCACGAATATGATACGCAAGGACCTCAATTCACAGAATCAATACGATGCGGGCGTAGCTTTAAGCGGGCTCAGCTGTTTCATATCGCCCGACTTATCGCGAGATCTGGCCAATGATATCATGACACTGGTAGAGTGTATAAATCCGAAAGAGCAGCTCGATTTGTATCAATTATTTTGTCATTGCAGATGAGCTCAACGAAACCGTACCTGCGCATGAAGGCTGTGCTGATGATGTATAAGGTATTTTTGCGCTATCCCGAAGCATTGCGGCCCGCGTTTCCCAAGCTGAAAGAGAAACTCGAGGATCCAGATCCAGGTGCTTTCCAGCCGCACCCCTACATATATATATAGCTACTAGAGTAACGATTATATTATTTTGCCAGGTGTACAATCTGCTGCTGTCAATGTCATTTGTGAGCTGGCGCGCAAGAATCCAAAGAACTATCTGCCCTTGGCGCCGGTGTTCTTTAAACTAATGACCACGTCGACCAACAATTGGATGCTAATTAAAATTATCAAGCTGGTGAGTATTTGTAGTGCCGCGATTTTTATTAGTTTTCAAAAAAGAAATTTAAAAAAATAATAATAATAAAAAGAGATAATCTTTATTGTTTTGCTGTACAATAATATTTATACGAACTGAATATTTGTCTACCAACAAGTTAATTAACACAACTCCTACTCCTCCACTCCCTTACCTGTCCACAAATCGAAATATGAAAACCAAAAATGAAAAAATATAACAAAAAATGAATAAACAGTTTGCGAGCCTCACATCAATTGAACCGGCGCTGGGACGTAAATTGACTCAGCCCCTAATTGAAATTATTTCCAGGTTTTTATCGGCGCGCTTATGTTAATTGAAGCAAGCTGCCATATATCAAGAAAATTATTTATAAATCTAAAAAACCAACATTAAACAGCACGCGCTTTAACAATATTATTTCTTAGTTTGATTTCCTTCTTTTCACTTTACGCATTTCTTGTTTCCACTTCATTTGTATCTCAGTTCGTCACAGTTTTTACCCACATATTCTCACCAAAAAGCAAAAGCCAAAATTTAACATTAATTGGACAACTGTTGCTACACCCAAATAAAAGCATAATTTCAACTGTCGATGTTGTTATTCAAAACATGGGTCTCATGTTCCAATGCACACATTTAGATATATTTTTGCTATCCAAAAAGAATATTCTATTTCGTTAAAACTTAAGAAACTTTGCCAAAAATTGATTTGCTTGCTTAAATCGCGTAGGTTTAGGATCAAAGTCTTTAAATCATATGTGCTTTCAAATGCTGGCTGCGAGCTATAACAATGCTAGCAATTGCCTTCTCTTAAGGCAGAAACACATATCAGAATCAGGTTTCATATCAATTCATTAAACATATGCATACTTTACGCTTTTTAACATATATTTTATTTTAATTTGTTTAGTTCTTAAACATAAATTTATATTTGATGTTTGTTATATTTTGCCCGTTCGAAAAATGCCCAGCCAGCGATATGCCAAATAGTCCTAGCCGAGCTACATACGTGTCTACATATATGCATACATATGTATGTATGGCCTACATGCTGTACATGTGTATGTAACTATGTATGTGTATGGGTATGGCTCGATCTTCCTCTTATTAATATTCATTTCAGCATTTTAATTTCATTGTTTTTATTTCTTGTGATTTTAATGATCTTATTTAGTTTTATGTACTCAATACAATCGTATGTACGTATATTGTGTATTATGGTATAATTTGTTGCTTGTTTCTTTTCTCTTTGCATATTTGCAGTTTGGCGCTTTAACTCCCTTAGAACCCCGGCTAGGAAAGAAATTAATAGAGCCACTCACAAATCTAATTCATAGGCAAGTTCTTATAATTTAACAAAAAAAAAAATTTAAAAAAAAAAAAAAAAAAAAAAAAAAAATTAAAAAAAAAAAAAAAAAAAAAAAAAAAAACTGGAAAGATGAAAACAAAGAAGATCGAGAGCTGATTCATCCATGCAAAATCATAACAAAGAGAAGCAAAAAAAAAAAAAAATAACAGGAAAAAAGAAGAAAACATTTAATTAAATTTGCTTGTTTAATCTCTATAATAATATATGTATATACATACAAATATATATGTAGGTAATTTACATATATATTTAGTTACATTTAAGCTCTCCCTTCAGCGCTCTCGCTCTCTCTTTTGCGCTTGCTCTCTTATGTTGAATGCTTCTTCGACTCTTCGAGCACCAACATTAAAATGAAATCGAGTTTATGTTTCATTTAGTCTTTCTTTTATTATTATTAGCTATTGTACATAAATACTATTTATATATTCAAGTAGAATTTGTATATATTAATTTATTTTTTTTTCTGTTATTTTCTTTTTTTTATACTTAATTCTTAATCGCTGATTGCTATTGTTATTGTTGTTGTTGCTCCATTTGTAATTGCTGTTGCTGTTGTTGTTGTTGTTGTTTTTGTTGCTTCTTTTGTGCTGCTTTAATCGAACTGAAATCTTTGATATAACGTCGCCCTAACCCGCCAACCCGTGTCCAACCGTCCAACCCAAACAGCACCTCGGCAATGAGCCTCCTCTACGAGTGCATCAATACGGTAATCGCCGTCCTCATCAGCATCAGCAGCGGAATGCCCAACCACAGCGCCTCCATCCAGCTGTGCGTGCAGAAGCTGCGCATCCTGATTGTCGACTCAGATCAGAATCGTAAGTATATATCTATATATTGCATGAGTATATTGATATGCAATAGCTATGCATCCATCCGTCCGTCCACTATCTCACTTTTGTCTCTTGATTCACTTACAGTCAAATACCTGGGCTTGCTGGCCATGTCGAAGATACTGAAAACGCACCCAAAGAGCGTACAGACGCACAAGGATCTAATATTGGCTTGCTTAGACGACAAGGACGAGTCGATACGACTCCGCGCCTTGGACCTGCTCTATGGCATGGTGTCGAAAAAGAATCTCATGGAGATTGTGAAGCGATTGCTGGGCCACATGGAGCGCGCCGAAGGCTCAGCTTATCGAGACGAGCTGCTCTACAAAGTGATAGAGATATGTGCACAAAGTTCCTACCTGTACGTGACCAATTTCGAGTGGTATATGACCGTGCTCGTTGAGCTCATCCAACTGGAGGCCGGGTCCAAGCATGGCCGTCTAATAGCCGAGCAACTGTTGGACGTCGCTATTCGTGTGCCCGTAGTGCGTCAGTTCGCCGTTAATGAGATGACCAATCTGCTGGACACATTTGCTGTTTCGACCCAGAGCAACTCCATGTATGAGGTGCTCTATGCCGCCGCCTGGATTGTCGGCGAGTTCTCTGGCGAATTGGCCGACACCGAGAGGACTCTGAACATTCTACTGCGACCGCGTAAGCTGCCGGGCCACATCCAGGGGGTCTACGTGCAGAATGTGATCAAGCTGTTCGCCCGGCTGGCTACCACTTGCCTCGAGCTGCAGGATATGCCCGGCATAGTACGGGTAAGTCCATCCATTCACGTCATACAGCTTCTCCTCATAGCTATATGAGAAATTTTGATGATAGATAGGTATCAACCTATCTATGTATCAACATAGATACATTTCTAGTCGGGACGACGTGTTGACTCGATCTGTCCATGTCCATGGAACACAATAATCTGCAAATATTTTTGTACATATTTTGTATTAGAGGCTTATCATTTATTTTGATAACTTAATCGATTTGCATGTAATCGATCAAAATCGATATTCCCACTGAGTTTGGATACCGTATATGACAAGGAAACATGTTATTTCATAATGTATAAGACAATCCGATTAATTGGCCCACATTTTGTACATCGTGTGATTACAGTTGTGCGATCATGTGCTGGAAAAGCTGCAGCACTTCAATGGGTCCAACGATATTGAGGTACAGGAGCGCGCCAACTCTGCCTGCATGCTAATCGAGATGCTGCGCAAGCAGTTGACTCAGCCAGCAGAGGATGCGTCAACGGGGTCGATACCGCCGATGGCCATTGAGATTGTCCAAGAGATGGCGCTGCTGTTCGCTGGCGAACTAATACCTGTGGCGCCCAAGGCACAGCGGAAGGTGCCGCTGCCAGACGGACTCGATTTGGACGAGTGGATCAATGCGCCACCACCTGACGACGCAAGCAGCACATCTTCTGAGCATGACAAGGATGAGCTATTCGTGAGTGCCGCTCACGATGGCAACGATGCCACTGGTGGGGGCGGGGGCGGCAACGGCAGTCACTCGGGCGGCAAACGACGCAAGAGCCTGGAACTAACGCCAGAGCAACTGGAGCGCCAGCGTATGGCACGTCTCATCGAACAGTCGAACAATCCGCATTACTTGAAGTCAACGCCGAGCTCGGCGTCTGCGGCCATTGGCAACAGCAGCAATAACTCGAATGCCGATCAGTACGACAACATCGATGACATACCCATAACCGAGCTTCCACTGGACATTGAGGGCGTGGCCGCGCTACGTGTGGGCAGTAAGTAAAAGCAAGCGCAATGCCATGCATCTGACTAACTGTCATAACAACTTTTGCAGTCACAAAGCGCTCGGACAAGTATCTGAAGGAGCAACAGGAAGCGGCGGCGCACAGCAAAGATGCCAAAAAGAAGCATAAAAAAAGCAAAAAGAGCAAGAAATCAAAAAACAAAGTTGCCTACAATAGCAGCTCCGAGTCGGATGCGGGTAAGCACTGTGACCACAGTGACTCAAAATCTAAAAAAATTCTATAGTGTCAACTGTTTCTTTTAGAGCCCAAGCCTTTGCACATTGTGAACACCACCTTGGACATGCCCGAGGGCGTAACGTTGTCCGATAGCGAAGAGAAGGATGGAAAATACGATCCAAATGATCCGCATCGTGCGCTCGACATTGAGCTAGACATGTAAGACAATGCAGAAGCTGAATCGGAGTAGCATTTAATTGATAATCTCTCAACAGGGCCGCCTTTGAAGCGCCTGCAAGGGCATCGAAGACTGCGTCGGCAAGCAAAGAAAGCGTGACGGCTCAAATCGGGTTAGCCGCATCCGAATCCATAGATCCCGAGACGGTGGCAATGCCTAGTAAAAAGGAGAAAAAGTCTAGGGAAAAGGCTCGGGGGGAGCACAAAACGCGCAAGGCTCAGGCGCAATCACAGCCGGACTCTGTGCCCGACTTGATTGACACGGGGAGCAGTCCCTGCCGAACAGCAACAGATAATGGCATCAACAACAATAACAACACTGCCCCATCCCATGCCGACCACAGCCAGCATCTGAAGAAGAAGAAGCGCGAGAAGAGGGCGCACAAATCGAGCAAGCTGCTGAACGACGAATCTACCGCAACCACGATAGGCTCGACGACTATCATCGACGTGGGAGAGACGTCCGCTGCCCACCCAGAAGGTGACGTGTCTGCAGCTGTTGACGCCAAGGTGCATAAGAAAAAGCATAAGAAGGACAAATCTCAACACAAGGAAAAACGGACACACAAGTCGCCCGCATCGGAGTACGAGCAGCCGATGGGCATTTCGACGCCCAGCAAAGAGATGTTCTAGATAAAAGCTAGCCAGAGATATGCATCAATCAATCCCCATTCACCATTTCCAATATGCAATATGCATTAGTTAAGATTTTTTAATTAAGGTTAATTAAAGGCCTACTCCTTATCCTACGTCTAAATTATCGCTGCGATATAAAAACGAATTGAACAAATTGATTTCAAAATAGATACTACTACTAATGCAAGAGGAAGCAAAAACAACATGAATTAATATTAACAGTGTAATTCTTATAGCCGAATTTGCCGTTGCGGCTTGGAACAGGAATGGAGAAAATGATGAACGAACAAGAAAAATGAATAGAATTGATGAATAGTAATATTTCTATTTTTGAAATGAATTTGTAGCCCAGATCCGGGAGAGAGATTCCATTATACACACAAAACACAATTCAACTATTTTGTAAAATAAGCGAATTATACATGCATATATAGAGTGTATACTGCATAGAAATAATATACAAACGTTGAACATATAGAGTGCATATATGTGTATATATAACTATTATATATATATATATTTAACTAAGAAATATTGGGAAAACTTGAAGAAATGTAATACTTAGTTATAACCAAATGCAAATGTTGCGTCCAATTATTTAACAAGCTGTTTAGCTTAAGAACTCAATGTTTTGATCGAGCTATTATCCAGAAGTGTTACGTCTATGCCCTTGCAGAGCCTTACTTAAATGATCTCTTACACGACTATCTGTCTGTTTATCTGATAACTGTGCAGCCTAGTCTAACTAACCGAATCGAGATAACAGCGTCGAAGAGGTTGTAGGCCTTCGTAGTCTTGAGAGAATTATAGATTGATTGGCTTGCGATTAAAGTTCGATGAGGGTTTTTGTGATTGTAAGGGCATCAGTTGTTCGGTTAACCGAAGCTAGAACTGCTCTATCTTCTTGCTTTTTTGTTGCATGGTGCAAACTTCCCCAAAAACTTGGAAGAAAAACTTAATTGAAATTGAAGGCAGGAAACAGAAGAGAAAATAAAGATAAACAATAAACATAACAATTGAAAAGAAAACTTGCTTGATTTGATCAAAATTGAGAAACTATTTCCATGAGCTTTACCACGTATGGAATCTAGCCGGTGATTGATTAACTTACTATTGTTAATTTCGACAGCATTTTATTTTCAGCAGTAGCAGTTGAAGACATTTATAATTAGGATCGTGTATATACTAAATGCGTGTGAATGGGGTTTTTATCAATATCAATGTTGATCAAGCAATGTCGCATCAAACACATCAGGGACAGGCTTATTCAGCTGGGGACTTTTCATGGATGGCGTGTTGCCAGTTATGGTATTGATAGATGGAGTACCAGTGCAGCATCTGTTCCGTGGCGAATCCGAAAAGAGCGCAATAGGCCAGCAGAGCCTTGGCGAAACAGTTCCAGGAGTTCTGAACCAGCATTCGTTCCGTGATCCTCAGCAGCAGCACTGAGTTGGAGACAAACATCATACAGCAGGTGGATACCCACGGAAAGATTAGCATCAGGAACAGTTTTTTGCCTGGCTTAATGAAGCCACTGAACTCGCGAACGGGCAGCACGGCCATCATAGTGAAGAGTGCGGCGACCAGAAAACTCGACCGGATCCCGTTGACCCCGGCATTGAAGTGATAAGAGCGGTTCGGATCGTATGTGATTACAATGGACACCCTAGGCGTTTGCAATATCATCGCCAGCAGCACGGTGCCGTAGACGACCTTTGCAAATGTTTCCGACATATTCGCTTTCAATTAGTAATGTAATTCACTCTTCACACAGGTAGCCAGAATTAATTTTTTGTTAGTAATTTTGATTCGTTCAGAACTTATAAATATATATACTATGATACATCTTAGTATTCGAATTAACGCAAATCCTAGTTTGACACTAATTTCCTGGCACAATCGATAAATTTACCGTACTCCTCCTTGTGACCTCTAACGGCATACTGTGAGTAGGTTATTTCCAGAAAATATGAAAATCGGCGAACATTGTAAGGCTCCGGAGCCCGGAAAAGAGTACATGGACGTAAGCTCCTTTAAACCTATCAGCCTTGTTCCAGCACTGAACAAAATGATGGAAAGACACTCAACAGACCTTTCCACATCAAGGCTGTTACTAAGGCAATCCCCTTCGACAGAGTATGGCCCCTTGTGCTTCTTCATAAAGCCAAGCGCCTGCTACCACCACAACAGTTTGAGCTCATAAAGAGTTTTCTTCAAGGTACATTCCTCGTGACAGTCGATGGCTTGAAGTCCTCTGCTAAAACAATAGCAGCCGGAGTCCCTTAAGGTAGCGTCCTTGGCCCCACGCACTACTCAATACTCACTGATGACCTGAACGCCTATGCATCTTTTAAGCCCAGTAAATATCTGTTCTTTAATAATACATACATACATACATATGTATATATGTATCCTAGATTATAATTAATGCAGCTTTTAGTATTTAAATTAGTTAAAAATAAAAGAACACATTGACTGGACAAGCAAAGCACAGAAACAACTCGGCTCTATATTGTTTGGCTCTTCTCTCTATATACATATATGTATTACATATGTACATACATCTCTCTCTCTCTCTCTCTCTCTCTCTCTCTCTCTCTCTCTCTCTCTCTTTCCCTCGCAGCAGCAGCAGCAGCGAAGTTAATGCAATCAAGCAAATTTGCTGTTAAATCAAAGTTGAAACAATTTTGGATTAATTTGGTTTATATTTATTTTTGAGTTGACTGCAGCTAATAAGGGCAGTGTACTGTTTTTGATTTTTATTTCATTTGCTGCGATTAATTTTTTTTTGTTTTACTCTTTTTTTCGTTTGTTCTGTTTTGCTGAAACAAAATACAAAAGAATGTAGCTAAAATATATTTGAAATTTAAGATTTTACTCTCTTTTGTCTCTGTCCCACGTTCGTTTATGTTTATATCTATGTGCTTATGTGGTTCTGTATGATTGTACATTAATAATGTACATACACATGTAGTAGACCTGCAATATCTCTCTCTCTCTCTCTCTCAAACACGCACACCCATCTCTCTCTCTCTCTTTCTATTGCACTCTCTCGCACACACTCAATCGCTCTTTGCCTATGTTTTTCTCTCCCTCTATATATATGAAAGTCAATTTCATTGAATACATATATCCTTTGATAAATAATTTAAGTGGCGTTAGACTAACTAAAACAAAACTTATCGTATATATTTAATATATATTAATTATATATATTTATTATTGTTTATCAACTCAATTGCTTAGCTTAAATTGGTTTTCCTCTCTCTATTCTCAATTTATGAATACATTTTCGTTTTCTTTGTATTATTACTTTTTGCTTTTATTTGGGATTAGGGGTATTCCAGAAATATGACCTAAATCTTGAATAAATAGCTTTGTATTCATTTACATTCTATTCTTATTGTATTCCATTTATAAATATGTATATATTTATATATTTTTTTTTAATGTATATATAATTATTTGTTACTTTCATTGTTTTCACTTAAGTAAGGTATTTCCATCTTGCTTTTCGTAATTATTGCAGGCTTTTCTTTTAAGTTGACTTTGTTAGTTTTTTGCTTCTCTTCTCTTCTCCTATTTTTTGTTTTAAAACATTTCACTTTGCTCTTGGTATTAGCGTTCCTATATAAGTTTACAGCTTAGGTGTGAATAAATAAAAGTTTCTTCTTTTCTCTTTTATTTTTGTTTTTGTTTCATTTATTTATTTTTTTTTTATTATTAGATTTTAATTTAACGCCTAATTCTAGAGTTTTTTTTATAATTCTTTACAAATTTAGTAGCTCTGTTTTCTTCATACAATTTTGTATATATATATATATATATGTGTGTGTGTTTGTATATATATATATATATATATATATATATATATATATATATATATATATAT
>NW_022046350.1:22757-33061 GCF_001654015.2 Drosophila navojoa | reverse complement strand
ACTAGTTCATTGTTATGAACCACTAGTTCATTTTAATGGACCACTAGTTCATTGTAATGAACCACTAGCTTAATTTAATAAGCCACTAGTTCATTTTACTTATTTTGACATTTAGTTTGACATTGACTTTGGAGAGATTTCTACTTGCTCCCTTTTTTTTAGACTTGGAGAATAAGACGCTTCCTAGATAAATAATTATCGTATTTCTATCTATCTTATCTGCCAATAGTTAAAGAGCCTTCTCGAGTTGTTCATATAAACCTACTGAAATCATGTAATAGAGCTACGATATATATATACATATAGATCCTAGCTGATTGAATCGATTCTCTAATGGATATCTCATTTCCATGGCTTTTCATCTCTACATTTTAGAGTTTTTCCCTTGCAGAAATTTCCTCACCGCCTCGACTCGATGGCATGTTTGTGGTACAGTTAATGAGACCGTTGAAGGCATGGAAATATTGCATCGGAGTTTTCCTTTTATTTAGCTGATTGTGGCTTGGCTTGGTAATCATTTCGCTGTCTGCGAGGTTGCGAGCGATATAAAAATGTAACAACAATCAATTGCGATTGCGTATTCTAATTGCCGTTCAATTTTTCAAAGACAATTTTTCAATTGTTAATGCCTCTATGATTGATACTCTAATTGCTGGTGGCAAGCCGCACAGCAACGGGCGGGTCTGTGCGGGGGGGAGTGGGGGCACTGGAGCAACTGGAGCAAGTGCCTGCAGAGAATCAAATTGCTAGCGACAGGCAGCAACTGGGCAGCGGAACACGTTTCCAGATGCATTTCGCTAGCGTCATTAAAATGAGCCTGATTTATGGCTGACCAGGCCCAAGCAACGCGGCTCGACTCGGCTCGACTTGACTTCGCCTGACTCTGACTGGCCGGGCAGCAAGAATTGGCCGTGTTTCCACACTTTGGCTACCACTTGCCAAGAGAACGCACATTTTCTCATCGTGTGGCAGGCGAGTAAACTATAACTATGACCGCGAAGACAGGCTTAAGAGGAGCCAACTGCTGAAGCAACTGCAGCCTCAGCCTGAGTCTAGCTGCTGCCAGCGCAAATCAAAGCGCAATATGTTGACTGCATTTGACTTCCCGGTAATTAGACGTGAATGCCAAGACGGTCAGCCAAGGCACAGTGGTGCATGACTGCTGGAAATGTGAATGAAAATAATTGCAATTGCAATCCATTTCTTTAATATGATAAAGAATTGATAAGAAATTGAAACATATTGTAAAATATTCAGAGGGAAAATTTAGTGTACCCTTATGATGGATTGAATATTCTAAATCAGAGTTTTCATTGAAGGCTCTCTATATGTGAATGTGTGCACTAAAAGACGATTTAGTGTGATATAGAAAACATATGGATATCTATATTGAAATCCAATTGAGTAAATGAGATAATTTCCTTTATATGATCAAGAATTGATAATAAATTGGAACTCATTCCATATAAAATACTCATAGGATTAATATTGTATACTTGTTCAAGGAGTTTAGATTCTAAATCAGTTCAAGTTTTCATTAAAGACTCTCTATATGTGAATATGTGCACCAAAAGACGATTTAGTATGATATAGAAAACAGATCTATATTGAAACCCAATTGATTATATGAGATAATCTCCTTTATATGATCACAAATTGATAATAAATTGGAACTCATTCCATATAAAATACTCAGAGGAACAATATTATATACTTGTTCATGGAGCTTATTTCCAAATCAGTTCAAGTTTTTATTAAACACTCTTTAAAATTCTGTAATATTTAGAGAGCAGATGGATGTCCATATACATGCACTAAGTGCTTTCGATCAAGAATATATATGTATATATAATATATATATAATTTTACATTTTTATATGCACTTTAAAGAATTTACAGTCGAGTGCCGATAACTTGGAATGGCAAAGGACTCCCAGAAATTCAAATTATCGAGAATTATCGAGAGTTTCTTTCGATTTAGCGTAGTACCAATTATCGAGACTCGACTGTACCACGTATTGACCGCTCATTCATCATGCATTTGGCCCACTGCGCCACCGAGAACGCCTTGATTAAGTGTTTCGAGTGTTTGACTGTGGCCAGGCCTTTTGATATGAAGTGCACCTGTTTCTAAGCCAAAGCGGCAGCCGCTGCCAAACAAAGTCATAAAACGCCACGACGCGATGGCCACGCGCACCGAGGGCCCCAACAGCCAACAGCCAACAGCAACTCCATCGCCATCGTCATCTCGTTCTCTATTGCCTGGGCCATTGCCATTGCCAACTCTGGTCTGGATGGGGGCAGCTTGTTACGACTGGTTGCAAGCTGCATTCGCTGCATCGGCTGCTGCGCCGCGGGCTGCTGCTGCCGCCCTGGACCACCGACGAGCGCTTGTTATTATTGATGCTCGGCTGTTGGAGCGCGGCTGCAGCTGAAATTGCTGGCCTCATAATCAGGCGCTGGCTGCGTCCGAGCTGTCTGGCCGGGTTTGTGTCTCGGCTTCAATCAGAGCACCAACACTTGGCCCTTGCCAGATGGCGATGACGACTGCCAAATATGGGCGCAAATGTAGCGCCAGTTGAGAATGCTGTGCGCCGACAGCTGTGCCTGCTGGCTCGTAGGAGTAGCCAGGCGACAGGTGCAATCAACTGGGCGATCCAGCTTGCAGCTGGCCCAGCTCTGGCTGCAGGCTCCGATTTCCGCATGCCGCGAAACGCGCTCAAATCTGCACAGCACTCGCCCAGTCGCAGGCACTTCAAATTACATATTTGTGCCATCTGAGAGGCCAACTGCTCTATGAATGCAAATCTCAGCATCTGCCAGTTGCAACTGCACTAACTGCATCCATCGCCACACTCGAGTCTCTTAATTTGTCTGCTTAGCCACAAGGAGCTCGCGAATTGGATGCGAAATGAATTATGAACCAGGTGAAAAAGAATATTTTACATTGCTCGAATATGCTGCATAGTCTCTATCTCAGTCTCTCCCTTTCTCTACTTCTCTTTCTGTATTTGATTTCTCTCTGTCTTTCTGGTTTAGTAGTTAATGCATATATATATTATATCTTCTTCTCTTCCCTCAATTTTAGTCTATCTCTCTTAGTTGTATATCTCTATCTTAATCTCTATCTCACTCACACGATCTTAGTATCCCTTTAAGTTTCTATCTATGTCTTTATTCATTCACTATCTTTCAGTATATTTCTATCTCAATATCTATATCTTTCTCTAGTTTATCATAATCCTCTATCTATATATTTAGCTCCCTTTATATGTCTTCCCATCTCACTCTTGTTCTCTCTCTTTCTGTCGCTCTGGCAAGTGGCAAGGGAGAGAGAGTGAAAGTGAATTAGAATGAGAAATACACAGATAAGAAAAAGAGCTCTTTCTCCCGCTCTCTCCTTCTCTCTATTCCTCTCTCTTTGTCCCTATCTCCTTTTCTGTCTTATCATTCAATTATAAGTCTCTATCTGTCTCATTCTCATATTTGCTCTTTCTATATCATCGTCCCTCGCTCACTTGCTCTCATTATTGCCCTCTCACTGTCTTTCCCTGTGCTTCCCTCTCTATTTCTATTCCTCCTCTCATATATTCCAACTCTCTTTCCATATCATGCGCTGCCTCCTACACGAATCCTTCTATTATAACGTGATCTCGCCATGATCTATCTAACTATGCTCTCTCTTTGCTGATAGATATCTCTTCCAGTTAAAAGTGCCAAGTCCATTATATATTCCGCATCGTATGTTATTTTTAAGCATTTGAATTCCCCATTCCATTGACGAACGATCAATCTCTGTCGCTATCTCTCTCGCCATCTCTCGCCATCTATGGCCATCTCTCTCTCCCTTCTCATCACGCAGCAGGGCCAAGCTGATGGCTCTTTTATCGGACATGCAGATGCATGGCTATATTACATATTCATTAAGTTGAACTATGTTACTTATTCCCCATTAGCCATTAGCTGCTTGCGAACTCTTCTTCTTTTGTCTCTTTACTGTCTGGCTGTCTTGCTGTCTGTCTGTCTCGTCCCATCGATCGCTTGTCACCTCTGTCAGTTGGCAGCTCAGACAGAGCCGAGCTCTCAACTAGTAGCTACCAGCTACCAGCTCTCAGTTCTCCATTCTCAGCACTCGACTCTCAGTCTCAATTCCTGGTTATCGCCGTCACTGATCACGCGTCATGTTGGCAGTTTTAATTATGTTGCTGCTGCAGCATGGGCCCTGCTCTGCTTAGCCAGCGCCTCGGCCAGGTCCTGTCTCCTGTGGAATGTTGACGAACTGCTGTCGCAATTAATACGCCTTGCTGCTGTCGTCACTGTTGCAGCAACTGTTGCAGCAACTGTTGCTGCTGTAACTGACAATGTATGCTGCTGCTGCTGCTGCTCCTGCTGCTGCTTCCCTTGCCGACAGCTTACCACACCCCAGTGCAAGCTATTTATAGAATGCTTTGTCAGTTTTGTCCCCACGCTCTAGCCCCATTTGACTATGTCTCTCTCGCTCCCTCTCTCTCTATCTCCCTTGCTTACTTTTGTCTTCGTCTGCATTTTTTTCTTGTTCAGCGCTTGCATTTTTTTTTCTTAACATGCTTCCCCCAAAGACAACATTATAATGAAATTATTTGTACTTTTGCTGCGTCGCTGTTGACGTCGACGTCGCTGTCGCTGTCAGCGTCAGCGTCGTTATGCGCTCAATACGCGCGCTGCGTTTGTTCGATTTTCGTTTGGCGTTTAAGTGCAATTTGTTGTTGCTTGTGGCCCCAACGGTAGAGCGGCCCTCTGCCTCTGCCCCAGCCACAAGCTCATCTGGGCAGCCAGCCGCCTCCTGCTACTGCTCCTCCTCCTCCTGCTAGGTAAGAGCTCAATGTAATTATTTCAAACTGTCTCTGACTGCATCGCTGCTTCCGCTGGCTGCCTATTTAGCTTGGCTTTTTGCCTCTGCTTCTCCTCGATTTTCTTTTGCATCGAGTTGTGCATTGGTTTTTCCTACTGGGTTTCCTTTGGCGCAAAGTTTTTCTTACGCTTGTTACATTTCTTGTCACTCTTTTTTTCCCGCCTCTCCTCCTCCCTTTCATCTCTTTTTTTTTTCTTTTCTTTGCGGCAGTTGCAACACACTTGCCAATTGAGCAATGAGGGCCAGGCGACGCGTACGCTTTGCATTTCCACTTTTTTCTCTTCGCTTTTCCGCCAGCGGCTGCTGCTCCAGCTTCAGCTTTGGCTCTGGCTTTGGCTTTGGCTTCGATTTCAATTTCAATTCCAATGCAAAATCAATAAATTCGTTGCAAGGGCCAAGTTAATTTTCGTAATTGGCATCTTAACAAGGTTATCTGCATTTGTTGCGATTTGCATCTCGATTTGTCTCCCTCTCACCTACTAATCGCCTAACTTCCTCTAGCTCTCTCTCTTTCCCTCTCTCCCTCTCTCTCTCTCACTCTCTCTGTGTGTGCTGCTTGCTTTATCAATTATGCAGTCAGCGTGCGCTACATTTGAGCTCAGCCCAGTCGCTCTCCTGCGGCCGAACTGCCAACTGTCCCCATACAGCTCGGCTCCATTAGCATCTAAATGTGAATCCAAAACTTTTGGCTGTCAAATGCTTTTGGCTCAACTAAATTTCATATTCGATTTCCCTCTCTCTCTCTCTCTCTCTCGTTCCGTCTCTCGCTATTCCTGTTATGTTCTGCTGCATTTTAATGAAGTCTCTACGATATTTGAGGTTTCTCTTTCATTCTTCTTCTGCTTCCTTTTTTTTTATTATTTTTATCAAAAAATAAAATTTAACTTTTACTGCATAAACTGAGCAACTCCTAGCCCCATCCACATTCATTGTCTGTGTGTGTGTGTGTTTGTGTGTGGGCGCCTCGACTTTACCTGAAATGTTGCTCTGCCTGGCCTGGGGTATATCGGAGCAGCTTGAGACGCGCTTGGTCTTTGCTCTGGGATCTAGCTATATATATATAGAGATATCGGTAGACAGATGATTAAGGATAAAAAAATTATCAACGATGAAATCTAGCTTTATTTTATGGTACATATAGCTATATATGGCTATATGTATGATATATCTATGTATATTTCTGATAGCAAATGATTGGGTATAGAGAAGAAGATATATATTATGAAATCTAGCTTTATTTTTGGCTATATGTATGTATGGAATATAGTTATAATATAAGGATTTATCTGTTGGCAAAAGATTTGAGACATAGAAGATATCAAGTATGAAAGCTAGCTTTATTTTTGATTATTACTATAAAATATAGCTATATATGGCTATACATATATGTGGGCTGATGATTGGGTATAACAAAATCTAGCTATCTTTTCTATATTTTGTGAAATCTAGCTGCATTTATGGCTATATATATAGCTACATTTGTGGAAAATAGCTATATATGGCCATATCCAATGACAGTTGAGAAATCTAGCTGTATTTTCTATATTTTGTGAAATCTAGCTATATTTTCGGCTATATATGTAGCTAGCTGCATATGTGGAAAATAGCTATATATGGCAATATCAGTTGACATATGGGAAATCTAGCTATATTTTCGGCTATATATGTAGCTATATTTGTGGAAAATAGCTATATCTGGCCATATTAGTTGACAGTTGGGAAATCTAGCTGTATTTCCTATATTTTGTGAAATCTAGCTATATTTTCGGCTATATATGTAGCTACATATTTAGAATATAGCTATATATGGCTATTATCAGTTGACAGCTAGTTTGGAATAAAGATGCTATAAGCCTTACGATCTAGCTATATATTTTAGCTACATCTGCTAGCAGAATATGTGGAATAAATAAGTTTTCAGATATCGAATCTAGCCCTACTTTCGACTATGTAAAATATCCTTCTCAAGTGCTCCCACAGAGATAGCCCACAGTTATTGCTAAGTGATAAGCCAATAGAATACTGACAAGTCAATCAGACACTCCTCGACATCCGCAGCTCCCAAGCTAAGCTGAAAAGTCTGGCCAAACACAGCGCAACAAAGGCTAGCTATCAGCTGTTAACTGGGCCGTCAAATAAAGCCCATCACTGTTATAGACCTCCAAAGAGATCATGCTTTCGCAACAGATTGCTAGCTGGACGCGAGCCATCAGAGCTTTGTGGTTAGAGTAAACAAATGTCGTTGCTCGGCTCGATTGTTGTTTGTTCGGCTGCTGCATATGATAAATAAATAATGTATGTAAATATTTATATGGTATATGTGTGCTTAAGCCAAGTTATATACAAAGTATTTATATGTATATCTCGGTCTCTTTCTCTCTCTATATATAGCAGCCGCAGCTTAGACACCTGCACTTTATTTAAATCGTATTTTTTTGATTTGTTTTCTTTCTTTCTGTGTTTTCTTAATTTATGCATCGCAGCTACTTGGCTTTTGGTTTTGACTCGACTCGATTGCCCATTGTCATAAATCTTGCATCATTATTATATTAAAGTATATATAGGTGTGTGTGTGTGTGTGTGTGTGTGTGTGTGTGTGTGTGTGTATTTGGATATTTAACTTTTTGCTTTTTGTCATGGATCTCTTCTACTTTTGCCTGGACTCACTTTGGCACTTTGATGCATGGCTCACACACACACACACACACGCACACAGCTGTAAGTGACATGCGTGCGTGTGTGTGAGTGCGTTAAGTTGTCATAATGATTGACAACGGATACGTGCCCTGGTTTTATATTATTCGCCCCAAGAACTGTGCGCCCGCCAACTGTCTAGGCGGCCCACTGTCTTGGCCCGAAACGGATCAAGTTGGCCAAAAGTGCGGCCATGTTTTCGCTTATTTATGTTTTGAGTTATTAAAATATGCAGCGGGCATACCGTACAGGTCGACAGACCAAGCTAGGCACACGCTGACATCGATCCACAATAATGACCCTATATAGGGAGCGCGACAGAGAGTGAGAGAGAGAGAGAGTGAGAGAGAGAGAGGGCGAGAGAGCTTACAAATCAATATAGTCGACAAATCTATTTGGGGCTTGGCAAAGTTAATTCAACATCTGTTCGACTATAAATTGGATAAATTGTTGGCCCCACTGCCACATCCAGCAGAGCCAAGGCAAATGTACATACATATATTTCCACATGTACATACAAATATATATGTATATATATATAATAAAAAAATAAAATGCCAGGATAATCAATAAACGAAATTCAATTTGCTGCGCCATTTGCGCAGACAAGACCAAGAGACTACGCCCCCAACACCCCCCAATACCCCCAATACCCCCCAATACCCCCCAAACGTCCCCAGTACCCAGTGCTCAGCGGCTGCTCTGCTCCGCTTGCCGCCTGCTCATGTCCTTTGGCCAAGTTACAGATTCTGGCACGCCCACTTGAACGCCCACGTGCCATAAAATGAGGCCGATCTAATGAGCATGGGCGGGGCAAGTTGACAGAAACGGGGAGGAGGTCGTGAGCCGTGAGCAAAGCGTGACGTTCGTGTATTTTATCGATATTGCAATTTATTGTATTAGCCTCCAGATGGAGTGAGTGAGAGAGCGAGAGAGAGACAGAGAGGTAGCGAGCTAGCAGAGAGACCTCCTTGAGCTGTAGGCGAGATAACGCCCCCCAATCATATTTCTAGGCTATAAAGTGAAATATGTGTTAATTTGGAGCTGCCAGCCGCCTTCGTCACGCCCCCCTCCAACAATACCTATAGCACCATGCCCACCAGGCCCCACACGCCCGCCACTCGTCTAGCAGTTATTGTTATAATGATAATATTGACATTGATAAGCGTCACAAATTTATGCACAATTTGGCTAATTGATTGGCGCTGCCTCCGCTGCAAATGGCAGCGCCGCACGCAGAGTGTGCCAAAAATGTGCACAAGCACACACACACATACACACTCTTAAGCATTTATACCGCTATGCATTATGATGTGTGACAGACACGAACTGATTGACCAAGAGGGAAATCAAAAAAGAGTATGAGAAATCTTATATGTACATATATATATTATATTATATTATTATCATATATTTTATTATCATTTTATATATTTCAGCTAGCTTTATCTGGCTTTATAGTAGCTACTAGCTATTTTTTGCTGCTTACGAGCCATCTAGCTTGAAACTAGCTAGCTAGCTTGGTTGAGCTAGCTCACTCTTATCTATTATTTAGCTCTTTCTAGCTATAAGCCAACTTTTTAGCTTTGCACTCAGAGCTTAGCTCAGATATTATTTTCTAGCTTTTTACTAGCTATTTAGCCTTAAAGACTTTTTATAATATTTAAAGGGAATTTCCAGAAAGTACAAATATGAATTTTAGCTATTTAACAGATTTTTTTTTTTTTTTTTTTTTTTTGCAATAAATGAATTACTAAAAGCAGTCAATGACTCAATCGATATCTCCCATCTAGTTTAGAATTAACCCTCAGAACTTTCAGGAAATCTTATGAAATTCAGTGCAAATAATATTGAAAGCAATAGGAAATTATTAGAAGCTTTAAACTTTATTTTAATGTTTCTAATTAAATAAAATTCATGTTTAATATAGGGATACTCTAATAGATTAATTGTTGATCTACATAGACATACATATGTATGTACATATTTCTGTATGCACTATAAGACTTTATCTCAAACTTCAACTCATTTCTGCATGTTTATCTTTTTTTATTTTTTATTTTTTTTATATTATTTTTTAGCCAAAAATGCATTTTATGTCTCTAATCTACAATCTATAAATATTTTTACTTTTTATTCTCAGAAATTCAAGTCAATATCAATTTCATTCTGACTTCGATTCACAAACAACTTTCATTTGTTGCACACCAGATATTCACATAAGGAAGTCCAGAGAACAGACAGCCATAAAAAGTAATTGCATTGTATTTGCTGCAATTTTGGATTTCCTTTTCGCGCCGCTAGGAAATGGCTTTAGTATTTCTTTCTCGCATTTTTTTTCCTTTCTTACTTTATCGTTTATTATAATTTTGCCAAGTGAAAGTGGCTGAAAACCAGTTGGCGGATTGCGACATACTGGCGTATTGCTAATTGTTTGGCGGCCAAAGAAGTTGTAACTGATAAATATGTTATCTGTATCTGAACAGCTGTCAAGCTGATTGATTGACTGACCGAGATATTAAAGATTCTGAAATGTTGAATCAACTCTGTCTCGACTCTATCTCACTCTCTTTCTCTCTCTCTCTCTCTACTGATATTACTATAGCACTGTCATAGATCTTTCTTCTCAACTTTTATCGCTCTGTAGATCTATTTTTCGTTGTGTATCTCTCTCTCTCTCTCTCTCTCTCTCTCTCTCTCTCTCTGTCTCTCTCTCTCT